>JAEMPF020009100.1:0-29100 GCA_022496165.2 Catalaphyllia jardinei | reverse complement strand
AACTTTTGTAACCAACTTTTGTAACCAACTTTTGTAACCAACTTTTGAGATTATGAAAATTAAGAAAATTATAGAAATTAAGAAAATTATTTATGAAAATTTTTAATATTCTTGTGTCCATATACATTGCTTGTTATTCCATCCTCATGTAAGTATCTTTTGTCATCGAAACAGCTGAGTGATACTTTATTAATTTCATAGCTACCAAGCTTATGGTTCTCACTTCTAATTGTTTTCATTTTGTGAAACATCTGTTTATTATTGAATAGTGTATCTTTATAGTTTTCATGTGTGATGTTTTTCTTGATGACATTCTTTTTAATTCCCTTAGCAGTTTTTCCTCCTTTCTGATCATCTTTCATATAGCTATACATTTTGGATCGTAGACCGAGGAATTCATTAATGGGGATTCCTGCTGCTTCATCTTTGAATTTTCCGATTACTTTTTTATTTGTCTTATCAAAATACGGCGAGCTCTCGGAGTAATCACTATTATCAAACCTATGCTTATCATTCCAAAAGTCTTGGTATACATCATCAGCTTCAATTTCATAGGTCAAGCTGTCTGTGTCCGTAAATAGCAACTTAGCCTTACTTCCATATTTCTCTTTAATATAATTATAATGGAAATCAAACATCAATGTCTTGCTGAGATCTAAGATACACATCCCTACATATGCTGGCCTGTTCAGAGTGAGGGTTTCTTTGATTTTGTGTACAGCCACCAGATTCTCGTTGAAAATCTTACTGCTAATATATGTTGGCTTACTGGTTAATTTTAACAATTTCTTCTCATCAGTTACCAATCTCACATCTACTCGCTTTCTGATATTTTCCATCGTTTTTCCAAATACGCTGTTATTCATTAGCTTGAAGAAATCCTTTTCAAAAGCATTCTTAGCATTTTTCCGTTTCTCGGTATTGAAATCGATATACTGTTTTAACCAAGGGGATTGATTGAACTTTAGTACTCGATGGACTTTAGCAACCTTCAAACCAAGATCCATATATAATTGGAGGTTCCTGTAATGTAAAACGTACTTTTCTTTTTTTCCCAAGGTTGGTATAAGCTTGTGAACCAGACCGGTTGATATATTATATTTCTCAGATATTTTTTTGCAGTAACCAGATAGCATATCATTAGTAACTTCCACCTTTTCTGCTGCTAGTGGATAATCATTGTGTAGATCGTGTAATTTTTTGGGATATTTAAGATCAACTTTTAATATCAATCCTTTGTTACTGTCTTCCTCATACTTTGCCAAAGCTAATTTATTAATCTGCTTTTCAGTCATCCATCTAAATCCACCTGTTGGAAGATACTGACTCATAGCCCAACCATAGAGGTTATTAGCATCAAGATACATGATATACTTCGAGGGCGCCTTCTCATTGTATTCTTTCATGTATTTATTATTTGCTTTACCATAGCGATTGGCTATATAGCTGATACCACCTCGCAGGCCTTTCTCAATAAACTGGAACATATCAATATCAGTCATAAGCTCTAATTTGATGTCAGTCATCTTCAACATCGCATCCCAGGATAAACCAGGAGAGCATGGGTCTAATTTGTAATATTCCAAACATGTTTTCCTGAAATTCTCAAATACATCTGCTAATAGTAAGATATCTGATTTCAAATATAAGTCATGATACTCACCCATATTATTCAAATTAAATTTATTCCAAATATTTTGTGCGTGTTGATAATCTTCATCAGATATATGTTCATTGTTTAAAATACTGTAGAATTATTCTTTTGATGGCAGCTGTTCTTTGAACTTATCAAAACTATCCATATAATCATAAGGATAAACTCCCTTTCTAGTCATCAGATCTAGCTCTTTGCCATTAAATACTTCTGATGTATATTTCAATGATTCTTTCGGCATATTGCTCACTAGTTTTTCTAAACTGGAGCTCATAAATTGGAAACTATCAATAAAGGTCAGAGGATTGCCAAGCATAAAAGCCAGATATTTCTCCATGTTGTTAGGTATAGCATTGATGTTCATTTGACATTTTTCACCTTTCTTATTTTTATATCCATGTTTCTTAACAATAGCTCCAATCTCCTGCATTATAAAATGAGAGTCGTACCCGCGGAGATTATGAAATATAACAGGTATTTTTACTTCTTCTGGGTTTACTCTAAGTTTCAAATTACAATCCTGATGGGCTGAGCCTCTATATTTACCGGTGATATGACAGTGGTCTCGAACTCGAATATCTTTATCAGTATATGTTTTATCGCAAATATGACATTCTTCAGCTTTTTGAAAGTGCTTTTCATCTTCTTTTGTCATTCTCAATGGTTTATTGAATTCTTTTTTCATCACTCTCTTACAATATTTGACTTCATCTAACATTGCTTCCATGAATTTGAAAACAGCTTTTTCACCTTGATATATTTTCACTGGTTTGCTATATTTATCATTATAACAACAGACCACCTTATAGCCATAGCCACAGTCTGTATGCTTCTGATATGCCTCTGTATATGATTTATCATTATTGGGTTGGCAACCAGATATCTTTTCTGTTATGGCCTCAAAGTCAGAGTAAATCACAAATGGCACAGGCTGTTGTTTATTATGATTATTATATTTTAGGATATTGTTATCAGGATCAGGCATTTTCACTGCTTGTGCTCCATTTACTTGAATGCAATTATCTTTGTGATTGTTCAAGACTCTTTCAGAGCTGAAGCACTGGAGACAATGCGCGCAAAAGTGCTTCCTATGTTCATACTTCGTTTGGTTGAACATGAACCTGTTGAAATCTTTGATTAAAACATAATGTTTATTATCATTTTCAGTTATTAATAATAAATGCATATGTTTGTCATATTTTTCTTTTGAAACAAATATTGGACATGGTTGTTTGTTTTCGTATCCGTATACATTGATATTGATTTCATTTTGCTTTTCAATTTTATTGTACTGCTTTGTAGTTACTGGAAATTCAATTCCAGAGTAATCTAAATTTTTAACATATTCTTCATCAGATTTTTTAATCCTCTGTGGGTTTTTATCTTGAGGATTTAAACACCTGATGTGACACCATCTGAAGCATTCATTATCCTCATTTTTCATGTTGATCAATCCCTTTTTACTGTTTCTGAGTTCTGGTGGCAGTTCAATATATGATGAGCCTTTCACTGGCTTATATTGTACAATATTAAGATAATGATTGTCAACGGATTCAATAGTCCAACCAGAACCTTCAGAAATCCATTGAGCTATCATATTCAGGATTTGTTGTTTTGATAACTGTAATGCTCTAGGGTTTTCTGTGTTATTGATGATGGTAAGAGGTTTGCTATTAAAATATGCGGTTTTGTATATTATTTCATCTTTTGCTAATTTTTTGAAAGTTACCATAAGAGTTTCAACGAATTTTAGACCTTTCATAGATGTAAACATCCTAACAATATGATATTCAACTGCTTTTCTTGTGTTTTGCAGTTGTTCAAGAGGATCTTTATTATTTCTGATGCTGATTTCGAAGGACTTTGTGTAACCCTTCAAGGCTCTAGCAGTTTCCTCTATTTTGGTCCTAGGGGTTGGGACCGGTTTATTGGTCCTTGGTAGTGGTACTGGTTTATTGGTCCTTGGCAATGGGACTGGTTTCTTGGTCCTTGGTAGTGGTACTGGTTTATTGGTCCTTGGCAATGGGAATGGTTTCTTGGTCCTTGGTAATGGGATTGGTTTATCCCTAAATTCTAATGGTGGAGTAATAATATCGTTTTCATAATCCTGAACCATCTGCTTAACATTCTTCCTTGGAAATGGTATTGGTTTATAATCATTCCTGAACTCTGGTGGTGGAAGAATTATATTGTTATTTTTTGGTGGTTGTTTCATATTTTGCTGAAATAATAGTTTTATTTTCTCGTTCTGCTTCAACAATATGTTGATCAGTTGAGATTTGGTTAGTTTTGAGAGATCGCGGGTGTTCATACTATATGTTGAGATAATTTTTCTTGCATTTTTTTATAATATTACTAAAATACTATCTCTTTAAGTCACTTTCGAATTTAAAATTTTTTTGATTTCGATATAACGATTTGTTATGTAAACTATATTATAATGATGAAAATTACAATTGACAACTGCGTTTATTCTGCTCATCCAGTTTATGACTTATATGCTGGATCTGAAGATGGATATGTGATTAATATTATTAAAAAAGTGCCTCACAAAGGGAATAAGACTCATAGAGGTTACTTGAATGTTGGTGTGAGAAAACATGGCCAACCAAGTTATAAAGTGTATTATGTCCATCGATTCATATATGAATGTTTCAATGGTATTATACCAGATGGGAAAGTGATCGACCACATCAATAATAATAAGGAAGACAATCGGTTAAGTAATCTCCAGCTTGTTACACAGCAAAGGAATTGCAAGAAATCAGCTAAATTGAGGGATTATATATTCGCTACCAAAAATCATCAAAATAGAAAATGTATAAAAGCAACTAATAAGAATACAAAATAAATTTCATTCTTCAATAGCTTGTATTCAGTCAATCAACATTTAGGCATCCATGCTGGCATCGTCAAAATGGCTTGCGAGGGTCTCAATCATTGCAAATCAGGTGTGTCGAAGAAAGATGGTCATTCTTATACATTCGAATATATCAAACAAGAAGACTTACCAGCTGATTACAAAAAAATCGGCTAATATCAGACCACGAAGATTATCAGATGAGGATAGGAAGAAACACCAATTAGAATCTATTAAAAAATGGCAAAACAAGGAATACCGATGTCCTAACTGCAATCGAGTTTATAATAATGGTTATAAAAATGTTCACAAGAAACATTGCAAAAATAGACAAAAATAATGATATTTTTGGCTATCATTAATAGCAAAAATCAGTCTTGATAACTGTAATTCGCGATATAATATGATAATCATACTATATCGTCTTATCAATATAAGATTACATTATTTTCATATATTTCCTAAATCCTTCATAGGAATCCAACTATTAAAATAATCACTATATCCCTTCCATTTAACCAAAGCTTGTTTCTCCTTATAGTTCCTCCGAATGACTTTATCAATGCGGAATACATCCTGTTTTGCTTTTAATAATTCAGGTTCATAGAAATTCCCTTGAATATCTTCACCTCTGAGATCCTTTATTTTGTATGTGATTGGATTAGTGTATTGGATCTTATCAACTGTGAACATTTCTTCTGTCCAATTTGGTGTATAACCCTTATCAAACACATTACGTTTATACTTGGATATTCGGAACTGATCACCTATTTTAAATTTTGGTTTCTGTTTTGATGTTTCCATGTCACCATATAGATTGAAGTAAACTGTACCCTCATTCTTTTTCTTTGAAGCCTCAACTGGTGTTATTTTTATGCTTGAATGTTTTGTGTTGTTGTATTGTTTTACTAGTTTAGGTAACATGTCTAGATACATTGTATTACCTTGAACTGTGAACTGTTTCCACATTTTGGATTTAATTGTCCTATTCCACCTTTCAACTACTGATGACTTCTCTTCATTCTCAGTTGAGTATATTTGTATCCCATTTTTCTCTAATAGGTCTTTAAAATGTTTGTTATAGAACTCTTTTCCCTTGTCAACCCAAATATATTGTGGTTTTCTACCTTCCTTGAATATTGTTTTGAATGCTTCAGTGACAGATTCACCTTTCTTATCTTTTAACGGAACGATCCAACCATATTTGCTGAATACATCGATAACCATTAGAAGATATCGGTAACCTTTGTTCCATTTACTAAACTGCTGCATTTCAACCAAATCGCTTGCCCATATTTCATCGATATGATTTGTGATTACACGCCGCCGAGTGAAATTCCGTTTTATGGGTGTATGTAACTCATCAGCTAATTTTTCTTGCCAGTTTTCCTCACTCGACGGCTTCTTAACACCCATACCCAATTAAGACTTAGCTGCTATAGCATTTCTAGCAATAGTATGTCCCCATTGTCTGTCGTTCCATGGAATAGCATCAAGAGCCTTAACCATCTTACGATCAGCCTCATTTTTGCACTTCAATTGATCACCTTTTGGTTTATTACCGCAAACTGAGTAATCAACATCATGCTGCATACTGACTGCATCTCTTCTACCTGTTGGTTGTTGATATATCTCAAGTATCTGACCAGTATTGGGATCATACCTCAGTTGCTCTTCAAGAGGGTTTCCAGGCCCTGTATACTTATGTTCAGGCATCACAAACCCTTTCTTTGGTGCAACCTTGAGAATGGCATTATGGATGTCTAACCCTCCACCATAACCTTTCCATTTAATTCATGAGTTGTATGATCTGCTACCTCCAGCATCTTTGTAAGCCTTGTGTTGTCTCTTATATTCAACAACTAAGGTTCTACCCTCTTTTGCACTCACTTCAGGTCCCTTGAACAATCCAGGTGCAGTGGCAACATTCCAAGCTTTCTTCCAATCAACAAATGGAAATGGTATTGGTAATCCTTTTCCTATCTGATAGCCCTCAGCTTGTGAGGGCTCAATCAGTTTCCCCGCTTTCTTCCTTTACCTGATATCTTTTTTGACATATCATCGGCGACTGAATCAATG
Source organism: Catalaphyllia jardinei (assembly GCA_022496165.2). NCBI lineage: Eukaryota > Metazoa > Cnidaria > Anthozoa > Scleractinia > Caryophylliidae > Catalaphyllia > Catalaphyllia jardinei. The sequence continues at coordinate 22,507 of JAEMPF020009100.1, read as the reverse complement.
ATGTGGTCTAAATACTTTTGTCCCATTCCTTTCATTTTATTTTTGGCAGTCTCTGATTTTATTGCTTCACCAGCTTTATTTCTACCTAAGTTGAAAAGTCCTTTAGCACCTGATGCCAATCCTTTAACAATAAGCTCATCAAATCCTGATCCTTGTTTCCCACTCTTCACAAATTTGGTCTTTGTTATCCCACATTCAGCACAAATGCATTTCATCATGGTTCGACCATTTTTGGTTTTGGTATATCGCTCACTACCTGGAACGCATTCAGTTTGTTTCTTCTGTTTAACACAATATGATTTCACCATTTTATATATATAATTTAGATATTTTTGAAATAATTGATGATGAATCTATGATTGACACTAGTGTCTGACATATCGAATTTAGCATTATGTATTGTATCAAGAATGGATCTTCCCTTCTGTCTTTCCAATAGATAATATAAACACCAATAACCACATAACACTGAATCACGTTCTTGTATCTCATCAGTTGAATACACTAATTGTTTTCCACTAGTGGCCGTATATTTCTTAACCTCTGATGGCATATTAAATCAAAAAGAGTCGAAGTATTCACAAAATCTATCAATGTTTCTATTAGCTACCCAATGTATACCTGGTCCGATGTGGTTATCAAGATTTACTTTTATTTTTTATTTGTGATGATAATGTATCCTTGCTGAAAACACCTCTGAAGTATTTTATACCAAGTTGTTTAACCCAATTTTTCAGATCATAATTTGATAATGGTCTGTTTATAAAATGGCTCCTATCAATGGAATGTTGTTGAATGGACTGTTTGGACCTAGGAGAAGACCTTTTCCTTTCTTTTTTGGAGCTTTCTTTTTTTTTTACCAAGACCAATCTGGTTTGGGTAGTCATCCCAACTACCAAAAAACGGTGGTGGTTGATATGGCATCATACTTCTATGCTTTCCACCTTTCTTTCTCATATCCATTTTGGGAACATATACAGGTATCGATCTTCTTGGTGACCTCTACCGGTCAAAGCTTTCAAGACCATAGGAATCCCAATACTGGCAAGCAAAGTACCAAGGAAACCACCTGACTGCTTTGCTGTTGGTTTTATACGAACACCTGAACCTGATTTAAGGGCAGCAACAATGTCTTCCTTCTGCTTATTAGTCAAAAGATGCTTGTTTGCAATTAACTTGTCAATCTTATTGTGTGGTATAAGGAAACCTCCTGTCTGTACTCCTTTTCCAGCTATTTTCTTGACAATTTGGCTTGCACCTGTACTTGCAGCCCCTGCTAAAGCTGCTAATCCCATGGTTTTTGCAATGGTTGGTCCGAATACACGTCCGAGGGATAGAATAGAAGTCAGTAAACTGCCACCAACTTGTTTTCTAATATTTGTCTTTGACAGCTTGATATCCATACCTTTATTCTCTTTCCGATTCTTCTCCAATCTCTTCTTCACCATCGCTGGAACGTGTAGAGTGTCATTCTCACTGAGAGAGTCATTCGTGAGCCTAACAATAGTTTCTCTTTTACGGTAAGCATCACCAATATTCTTCTTCTGATTTTCTGATAGTTTCACCTTTATTTCAAAAAGCTGAGTCATTATTTGTATATAATATATGTTATATAATTTTCTGATTATAAAACATATATGAAATAAGGAATATCTTATTGCTGTTCATATCATGACCAATTGGAATTCATTTACATAGACCTCAAGACTAATCTCCCATCAGTCTTTTTCATTTCAACATTCTGTTCATAAAGGACAAGTGCATAAACTGTGTATGATGTAGTGGTAGCACCACTAAGTGAATGTTTAAAAGTCAGTTTGGTCATCCCATCTTTGATATCCATTGGTTGCTTTGTTAAATCAAAGTAAATAAATGGGAGCATATTAAAAAAGTTGGTCCTATTAAGTTGATTATCATAAGAATAATCACTGTTGGCATGAACATACTTCAGAACATCTCGGAATACGCGTGTTGGTTCCTCACTTGGTCTGTAATGAACCTCTGTATATTCTTTTCCATTTCCAACTTCGAGATGGCAACTATCTAATGTTCTAGGATCAGTGGAGACACTAAAAGTGTTATAAAAAAATGGATTTTTCTGTTGGTTTTCATTATTATCATCATTAATTAAAAAAAACAAACACATGTCTTGGTTTGTTGATTGATGTTGAAATACGGAAGTTACCTGTCTTCTGTTTAGTTGAATCACTTCTCTGAACTAATTCACGAAGATAAGTCCACTTTCTTGTATCAAGATATTTGCTTATGTATAATGACTTCCCATCTGCATTAAAAACAATACGGGGGACTATCAACTGAAATTTAGTAAGGACAACACGACAATTATCTGATCTCTGCCAGACAACATTGTTGTCACTCTCAAGATCGATTTTTATCTCAATTTTAGAATTCCGAAGGAGTTGATCATTCAAAACCTCAAAAAAACCATACCGATTGAGTGGAAATTCCGCATTCAATGTTGCACCTCCAATCAGAAAAGCTTTTCTAACAGTAAAACCTGTATTGAAATGATTTTGATTTTTTCTGTCTTCAGCAAATCTAGTTTTGTCGATGTAATATAATTCATTAGTACCCTGACAGGATGCATAACCTTTTGAATATTCTAAAAGATTTTTGATATTTGTTGCTTGGTTAGCATCCGAATAGTCATAAACATCAATACCATTCATCTTAACATTCAATTTTTTAATGAGATTGAAGGTAGAATTGACTATCCCATTACCATCATCGGCAGCGACATTAGCTCCATCTGCTAGCTTTTGTAAAATGATGTCTACATTGAATCTTGCGTGATACCAATCAAAAGGGGTTGATTCTCCACTATTGTCGACAAAAAAACGATGATTTGATTTCTTTTGATGAACATTTGCTCCAAGATTTGAATTCAATGCTGTATCAAGTTCAAAAACAACATCTTCATACCTTTCTATAAACTTTGAGTTTCGATAATCTGTCATATATAATATGATTACATAAAATTCATCCTTCTAAGTTTTCCTCCTGAAAGTATCTGATTTACTCTTTCATTTACTTCCTGAGCGGTTGGTACTTCCGATTCTGATGGTGATATATTCGGTTCCATCAGAACTGATGGAGTTGTTGTTTTGTTCTCTCTCACCAGCTTTTGTGGCTGCACTTTTGGCTAATTTCTTCCCAGTTCTTCTGAATATTTTACTTCCAACTGACTTTAAAACATCGCTTATACCTTCACCATATATATGTTTTCTCACATAAGTATCCAGATCTGGATCATAGCGTCTTTTGAATTCACAATGTCTTATCATATATTATAATATTATACTAAATCTCTGTTGATCGCAGAAATAGTTCAATGTGCCAATCTATCCCATTCAAATCAATTGGAGCCCCAGATGAATCGGTAACGTAAAACCGCATTGAAGATATCAAATGACCTGATACTGGACTATATGGGAGAAAACGAGGTTGGTGTGTAAATGGAAGTGATCTAACAAGATTATCAACAGGGATAACAGCTATTGTGCTTGAAGATTCACCATCAGTAATACTGTCTGTTACTTTGTCGCAGTTAATATGTATCTCATCTACTCCTCTTGTGATGTCAGGGAGATTTTTTTCCATACTCTGTGCTATCAATTATTTTTGATTCAAAGCCAATCAGTTTTCTGAAATCTGTGTTTCTGAGATCTAATTGAAAATTCTCTTTCAATTCAACAAGTACTCGATATGTGGATAAGATAAAATACAGATTGATGCCATACTTTTCTTCATCACCATCCTCAATAACATGCCCTTTATCCTTCATGTACTTTTTAATGTATTCATCAATGTCATCATAACTGTACATTCCGTCAACAAATGTGATTGTTTCCCAATCTGTACCACCATTATGACTGTATTTTATTTGATTGTTAGTATATGATTCTCTGATATTGTACCAACTGTAAGTCATGGTTAAGGATCTAACAGCAAGTTCATGCTTCATGTCTTGAGATAGTTTAATAGGCTCGTTGAATCTAGTGGTGAAATCATGACTCACACCCACCTTTTGTCTATTTCTTGATGAAAATCGTAATAAGAATTCACTCATATATTATTATATTAGATATTCCTTCAGGAGGTCATTCATTTGTTTGTTATCTATCACATTCAATTTATTCAACATGTGTACTATATTAACAAACTCTTCTTAGACATCATTACTGTTGTTCCCAGCAGACATTGACTCTCCAAGCAGCTCTAATCGTGAAAGTAAATCTTGCGGATTATTTTAGTAAATTACACCTGATCCAAGTTTTGAATACTTTTTGGATGTCCTGTGTATTGGTATTTCACTCAGTCTATTTAGGTCATTAAACACTGATCTTGCTAATTTAGAGTAATTCTTTCTGCTATTGAATCGTTTTGTTAAAAGATCAAGTGTGTCAAAATCAGCTTGTTTATCATATACTTTCTTGCCGTTTTTATGAGCTACAACTTTGAGATGGCCGTGTAGTTTTGGAAGATCAATTACCAGACCACCATACTGTCCATTTTGTGATATCTTATAGGCGTTTCTCTTTTTCTGTGTATAGATGCCTGTACCGATTGTTTTCGCGCCTTCTTCTATAATACCTATTCTTTTTTGTACTTTTGTAACAATTCAATTTCTTTGGTCAAATCATCAATTCCTTCTTTGTTTTGAGATGTCGCTTTTTTATTTTTCGACATAGATCCTTTCTTTCTTCCGAGATCTTAGATTTTTTCTCCAATCTCTTTGTTATAGTCATCTAAGTTGATTGATCCTTTGATGTGTGATTCCAATATTTGGGAAGGAGGTGGTAATTCTTTATCAATCATCATTTTAATCTCATCAGTTGTAAAACCCTTATTAATATCTGACTTATAAGGTGACTTATTTTCTGGTTCACCATCAATATTCTCCATCATTTTTGGTTTATAGCCTATTGGTAATTTTTGGGTTTCAATTAGCGCTGGCCGTGCTGGTAATATATTCATCATTGCAATGTCTTCCAATCCACTTGTTAGGGCTTTTTGGTTTTTCTGCAACTGTTCAATTAGTTTATCCTGTTTTTCATCAATATTCTTCTGAACATTAATTGAAGGTTCCAATATTTCTGCTGTTTCATCATATCGATCCTGTTTTTGTGTATTGTAAGTCTTGATTATTTCACGGGCTTCTTTCACCTTCTTTCCAGTTTTAATTTCACTATTAAGAAGACTTTTAATTCTATTGATATCCATATACTGATATGTTTTATTATTCTCAACTTATCTCAACTTATCTCAAATCATTTCGATTTATATATGCTTTTTTTGTTTTGGGTATTTTACTCAGTCTATTTAGATCATTAAACACAGATCTTGCTAATTTAGAGTAATTCTTTCTGCTATTGAATCGTTTTGTTAGAAGATCAAATGTATCAAAGTCACCTTGTTTTTAATATACTTTCTTGCCGTTCTTGTGAGCTACAACCTTCAAATATCCATACAGTTTTGGAAGATCGATGACTAAACCACCATATTGTCCTTTTTGTGATCTCTTGTATCTTTTCAAACCTGTACCATCTTGTTTGTCATCATTAAACTCATCATCATCATCACTTCCCTGTGCTTTTATAAATTTATTTATCAAATCAGTCTCAAAAGTATTATTTTTATTTTGTTGTTGTTGTTGTTGTTGTTGTTGTTCTTGTTTTTTTTTCTTCTTGGGTTTTTAGTGGTGGGGCTTTTCTCAATTTAACCCCTTTTTTAATTCATCAATTAAGTCTTGTGTGCTGTTTTGGTTTGATTTTTGAAGTGGAGGTTGAGGTGGTGGGGCTTTTTTAACCCCTTTTTTAATTCATCAATTAAGTCTTGTGTGCTGACTTGTGATTTAGAATCTGAAGGTTTTTCAGACTGTGAAGGTATTTCAAACTTTATAAGAGGTTGAGGTGGTTGAACCGGTGGAGGAGGTGGAGGTGGTGGGGGTGGTTGTAGAATCTGTTGAGGTGGTGGAGGTGGTTGTGAATAAGATTGTATAGCTGGTGGAGGTGGTTGTGAATAAGGTTGTATAGGTGGTGGAAGTGGAGGTTGTTGAGGTTGTGGAGGTCGTAAAGATATATTTTTAATGGATTCAACAATTCGCATTTGATTTTCTTGCAACTGTTTGATTATTTCATCCTGTTTGTCAGAAATATCAGTCTGAACATCAATTGAAGGTTCTAATATTTCTTTTGTTTTATCATATCGATCTTGTTTTTGTGTTTGATAAGTCTTGATGACTCCACGGACTTTGTTGACCTCATTTTCAGCTTTAATTCCACTGGAAAGACTCTTTTTCATATCTTTTTCATATTAATCATATATGGAAATACCGAACTATGACAGTTGTATGAATATATGTCGAAGAACACATTTAGGATGCTTCTGGCTGGCAATTCTGGATCAGGCAAAACAAATTTATTGAGTCATATTTTACAACATCCATTGATTTATTATGATCAGATCCATTTGTATGCTAAAAATCTGGATCAAGATAAGTATATAGATTTAATTGATAAGATGAGTGGAATAAGTGAACATGTTGGTTACCCAGTTTTGGTAGCGAGCAATGATGAAATCATACCTGTCGACCAACTCCAAGATACTGATATGCAGAGAGTCGTTATATTTGACGATTATGTGTGTGAAAAAGTACAGAAACCTCTGATAGACTATTTCATTCAAGGACGGCACAAAAACTGCTCTGTGATATATCTCACACAATCCTTTTATGGATGTCCTAAAGCGATCAGATTAAATTGTAGTCATTTTTGTTTGTACGATTTTCCATCCTCAAGAGAAAGGAATCTGATATCTCAAGAATTGGGAATTGATAAAGAAAAGTATATTAAAGCAACCAACAAACCATACTCTTTCTGCTATGTAGACAAACCAATGAAAAAAGTGAAGAGAAACTTTTATGGAAATATATAATATACTAGTATATGGGAATCTTCAATGACAATACAAATAATGATCATTATGGTCATGTCAAAATTGATAATGAAGGAGGATCACCAGGACCACAAGGACCTAGAGGACCTCCTGGTGTTGGATTCAAGTTAAGTGATAATGGTAATTATGATTTTGACGGAAAACGATTGACTGATGTAGCTGCCTCAATTGATGATGGTGATGTAGTCAATCTAAAAGTGTTGAAAGAACATACTCAAGTCAATCAAAATAATTATCATTTACAACCAAGTTTTCGATTTTATAAAGACTTTGGTGACAAGAGTCAATTAAGTGTAGAACAACCACCAAATACATCACCAAACCACTTTTTTCAAAATCATAAGACGCATAATGATGCTTATATAATTAAGAAAGAAGGTGATGATACTGGTTTTAGTGGAGAAGCATGGTCTAGTATAAAAATGAAAGGTAATCATTTGGAGTGTGGTAGTTACACTTCTATTTTTGAAATATTTGTTATTGGTAGTGCTGGTGGTTTTCGTGTTGATGATACAATAATTTTTAATGTCCATGGTGATATTCATTATACAATTAATACATTCGATAGTGACAAAATATCTAATCAATATACTAAATCAATTATTCAATTCACAACTGATGGAGAGGGTGGTGAAGATGATGGGATAAAATTCCAAATTAGATATTATGGTTCTCAATACAATAAAAACATTAAATTTCTGTTTTATTCAAGAGTGATAAAAGGTAAATACTCAACAACTTTCAATCACGCTATTTTTGATGTCAATGATGTCCAGGATAATCATAAGATTCTATATTTTGAGAGTTTGAATCTGAATAGTAATCTCATCAACGGTTTAGGTGATCCTATCGATGACTCTAATAAGAAGTATGTTGATGGAGAAATAGCAAAAGTCCATGTTGATACTAATGTCTTGAAACTAGATGGAAGTAAAGCCATGACTGGTAATTTAGATATGGGTATGAATTATATCCTCTGTGGATAATTTAGATGATTATAAGGTTGATGATGCTTTGGAAGTCAGAGCCAGAGATTTGCGAAGCGTTGTTAACAAAGGATATCTGAATGAAAATTTTCTCAAAATAGTGGATAAAGACGGTAAAGAATATTATGATCTCAAACAGAATATAATAAAAAACTGTGAACCTTACTATGATGGACTTTTTGATGATCCTAATGACATTGTCAGCAAAGCTTATGTGGATGCTGAAATTAGTAAATTACCAAACTCTCCCGCAAACTCTCCCACAAATCTCTTGAAATTAGATGGAAGCAGAGCAATGACAGGTGCTTTGAATATGGGTTACCACTCTATTATTGGAATCCGTAGTTCTTCTGCAGATAATGCAGCTTTAACTGTTGGTGGTGCTAAAGCAACTTGTTTTCCTTTACTTGGTGATCCTTCAATGCAAGGCAATCTAAATATGGGTAATAATGATATTGATCATCTAAAAACTATTGTGACGATGGAAAAAATACAAATTATGATGAAATAAAGCATAAAGCGGTTAATTTTGAATTGTTGAAGAAAGCACGTGATTATTTAATGCGTGAAATAGCAATCAATACATCAGATCTACTTCCAAAAGATGGTAGTGAGGCTATGGAAGGTGATTTAAATATAGCCAATCACAGTATCATTAATCTCAAAGATCCACAACCATCAGACAGTAGTTATGCAGCTTCTGTTAATTTGGTTAACAAAACTGTTAATGATAGTAATACAATTATGAATGGTATAATTGATGAGAAAATAAAAGCGTCTGAAATACATTCCATAGAGTCAATCAATAAAGAAAATGTCTTCAAAAGAGTGATGGATAATGACGAGTTTAAAGAAGATGATGATGATATTCATAAAATCGGAGTCCATTCTGTAAACAAAAAGACTTATGAATTCAAGATTGATTATGATTCCAGAATTGGTTATTATAGCACCAGACTATCAATTGATTTGGTATATTTACCCACCAGCTCTTATACAATGGTTTATGAAATGTATGTTGAAGATGGTATCACAATTGATGAGATACATGCATCAAGCGGATCTCTATCTGTGAGAAAGATCAATTCCAAAATAAATGGAACAAATACACGTAGCATCATCCATTTTTCTAAAAACATTTTAAATCCCGGTTTTGATGATCTAGATATTGACATCAGATTAAAAGGTAAAACTAATCCTCAGACTACCATTTATGTCGTTGTTTACGGTGTTGCTGGTACTCAAAATGATGTGGACGTATAATTATGGGATCGTCTTTATTATTATGATGATGATCACATCAAATATGAAGCATCAATTGATATGAAATCCAAAAAGATAGTAACCCTCGCAGATGGTACTTCTGACGGTGATGCCATCAATAAAAAACAATTAGATGCTTTAAAAACAACACAAACATATTATTATTACACAAATGAATTACAGCATAACAACTTAGGAGAAATCAAGTTCAAAGGTTTCAATAAATACCCTTTCACTGCTTCTAATAACAGTGAATATATTAGGACAGCAATCAGTGGTTATTATCATATACTCTATACCGATTCTTATAAAGGAGCATCCAACACATTCAAAATCAATGATTCATCTGCTGATAAAGATTTATTTTCTCTTCGTCTTAATACTAAATCAAAATGGACACCACTAATAATAAACGCAGTAATTGAAGTCAATGCCAATTCTTATTTGACATTTATTATGAATGATGTGAATACCATTCTTGATGGAGCAGGATACAGCACATTTTACATGAAATATTTACACGCTTGAATTATCCAATTAATATATATATGAAAGAGTCAGGAAAAAACATATTCAACTGGAATCATATTTCAGATGAATTAACAGAAGAACAAATATATGAATTAAAATCTTACTACCAAGCATATCACAAAAAGTGTTGGGCATACAAACAAGCATTGAAACGTTTCAAAGAATTGAAATTATTGGGTAATTCATTATCAATCATATTTGCATCTGGAGGTTTAGCAAGCAGCATAGCGACTGGTGGTATCAGTTTGATTACAATCAGTACAGCAGCACTTTTAATTCAGGGTTGGATGTCTCATAAAGCCCTTGATCTCAAAATCCAAAATTGTACTTATGCTTACCAAAGCTATCAACATCTTCTGAATGAGATAAAAGATATGATGAGAAGTGGAAATTACAATTCATCTCAAATTCATAATGCAATGAAGAACATTGATGATTATGTGACAGACAACAGTCCTATTATTGATAAATATCTCAGTAAATACAATGAAAAATTCACTTGTTAATTATCAACTGAATTCTATCACCTTTCAATGATATAACCTTTTTCCAATATTGTTTATAATCTTTCAATTTTTTCTTTGATTTCGTCACTTCAATATCATTGTGAGGAAGTCCGATCATCTTGAATAATTGCTTAATAATAAATTTAATACTGATCATCCGTTTGCGTCCATCATCAACCTCATGTAGAACACTACCAATCTCAATAAACATTTTATGGATCTTCTCTCTTTGTTGAAAAGTCAATTGGATATTAGTCTTAAAATATATACTATTTATCACATTCTCAATATGGTATTTCCTATGATATACCGATTTTTATCGTATCAAATACATTTTATCATAGAAGTTGAAGTTCTCTGTGACAATATTATACCCATGAACTAAACCACAATTCAAACAGGTATTCATACCATTTACAGTTTCCACATCCTGTTCACTACAGCATTGCTCAACTATTTTATTAACTTCTACTAATTGTTGATCACAGAATGGACACATCATTTCACCATTATTAATAAATTCACCATGAATAACAGTGTTGCAAGTCATCTTATATTATTAATACAGAATATATTTTAAAGTCTGTAAGCAAAAAACTATAGGTCATATGACAATTGTATGGCTCATTTTCCTGGGGGAACCCCCTATTGTATGACATCATCGACTTCCTGTTTTTCTAGACATGTCTAGACTTGTCAGTGGGGATTCCCCAAATACAGCATCTAGTTTTCCGAGAAAGTCACGCAATGAAAAAATACAATCCAAGTATATGATTTAGTGGATGTCCCGGGTTTTGATCTGGCTCCACATTTGATTCTTATATTTTATTTCTTTAGTTTTTGTTTCATAAATATTTTATTATTCGGTTAAGCATTTGGTTTTTCCAGCAGTTGTTTAATTGTTGGAAAAATAGTTGAGAAATACAACACAAAAAATCAGAACAGAGAACAATATGGAAAAATGTGCTGAAACCGCTAAGTACTATACTACTATTGTGCTTGTTTTTAACTTTTATTTGTCACAGAGGTACAGTGATTGATTGAGCTGCTGTAAGTAAGGTATGTAGGGATTGTCAGAAATTTTCAAAAAGTGAAAAGACCGTATTGTGTCCACTGTATTGCTCTTGTTAGAAATACACTTGGTCAGTTTTCACAGTCATCTTGTTGTTTCCTTTTTTTAGATTAAAAGTTATTTTGCGAATTTTGGTTCAATGAGGATCTGTTTTCATAACAAGTTAATCATTTCATGTCGGAATCCGTTGGCGATGCACATCAGGACATTTGCAAAGATAAAGAATGTCACTTAGGACCAGTTGCCGGCTACTAAGGCTGAAATTATCCAGAGTTAAGCTATATTTTCGTTTTGCGTGCGAAACAGAAGATTTTGTAATGTGGAATTGTTGTTTCTGTTGACTGTCGAAGGGAATATTCAATGCGCTATAAAGGTATTACGTCTGGCCATAGAACACGCTGACGGTGATAAATGTAAGATCGAGTTTACTTCACCAGAAGCAATGAGGGAATTTTCTGGGGAAAAAAAGTTAAAACTTAGCCTTAGCGCTCGTAAAAAACCCTTTTAACACATGTAAATTTATAGTCGTTTGAAAGGTCAAGGTATTTTTTCCTTAGACATAAAAAATATTCTCCGATTACAAGTCACGCTGGACCCGCCTCATGCAAAGCATGTTTCCATATCTCAAGCTGCCCCCTCCCTATTCACGTACACTCACATGAAATTTCTAAGTTTCTTGACACAGACACTTAGTTTCTGCTCAACAAATGTTGTCAAAATGCAAGTCTCTTGAATTTTAAAGGAAAAAAAAAATTCGATGTGACAAGGTGAATTTGAACCCAGCGTGTCAGCACGGCAGTCTTGCCGAGCAAGTGTTAGATTTAAGTGGCATATCGCAACCCCGAACGCTAAAAAGAAGCTAACCATTAACTCTTACCCTAATAACCCTAATCACAGGCTCCCCAAGCTCAAAATACGTGGTGTATGCGACAGCTCGTGTATATAGAGAATTGTATGGGAAAATCACCGATCTTAAAAAAAAATGTGTAAATAACTATCTCATTTGAAATAAAGTTTTCCTACCTCAAATGTGTGACGAACTTGTCTCGTGCCGATTTTAGAGCCATTCTGACGCCTTTTAGTGAAGTTATTTCAAACCGTTTCCCCTCCTTTTTTTTAGGTTATTAGTTATTTACACAATTTTTTTTAAGATCGGTGATTTTCCCATACAATTCTCTATATACACAAGCTGTCGCATACACCACGTATTTTGAGCTTGGGGAGCTTGTGCCCTAATCAGTATTTTCAATGCTTAGGCTCTATAATATGAATTTACTTTGTGTACGCATCACAAGGTACCCAAGGGTGGTTTGAGATATGGAAACAAGTCCTAATCATCTTTTAAATTGTTTCCGGGTAATGTTTTCTCGCAAAACGTTGTTGCTAAATATTACGTAATGTTTTTGTGAGCGCAAAAGAGTTAAAAAAAAGCGCGGTTTTTAAGTTTTTTTTAAACTTCTTGTTATCTCTGTTTTCGGAAGCATCGTGCTCCTCTGTTTTGTCCTCAAACAAAATTGCTTCCGTTAGAGTGTCATTACTCACTAGTTCTGCACTGTAGGTCATCCTTTCGCTGATTTCAGTCATCTCATAATCGGTAACATCAAACATCCCTTCTTCATCTCGTAATCCGTCTTCTATTTCATGAACTAAAGCTGCGAGGTTGTCATCCCACATGGCATCCTGATCTTGATTGTGATGATGTGCCAAGGTTGAAGTAGTTAAGCCATAGGGCAATCGTCTCTTCAACCATAGTTTCATCTTCTGTTAGGTATGTTAGTCTAGTTCACTTATTTGGTAAAATAAGATATTGGTGTTCAGCAGGCTCAGAATTTGTTGCCGGATCCACGCTTTCCAAACATGTTTCGGCTTCAATCGGTAATGAGTACGAAAATGACGAATCAACCTGACTTTCTTGGTACGCATTTGTCAAACTAGTAAAAATGGGAATGACAACTGAGCTAAATTATTCTTGATCCTGATCATTATGCATTTGCTCTTCTTCAGAGTTTTCGGCCATTTCTAAATCTTATTTGAAGAAAAAAAATTCCAGCAGCTCAGGCAGCTGTTTACTGAGACATGAAAGAACAAAAAAGCGATAGTTCTCAGTAATGTTGCGTGCGTAAAATGGCCCTAATTGTCAAACCTGTTGACAGATATGTTTAAAGTGATACTTGAGCAGTATTTGCATTGATGTTTCTAAGATCTGTTTCACTGTGGTTTCTTTTGTATGGGTATTTCCTGCACTTTTAGTTTGTTTAGGTTGTTCAGTAACTATGTCAGTAGACATACTGAAACATTTCAACTACACTGAGCTCTTTCAAACCGTTGAATATGTCGATGTCGTGTTTGTTACATTCTTATAGGTGATCACAGTACTATGATCCACTATGACATATATCTGGAGCACTCGAACCGCTGAAATGCGAGAAACACAATCGCAAAAACCTCACATGCATTCTATTGGCTCCCTAAAATTTTTGCGGTAATTTCTATTTTTCGTTTCGTTAAACCGTTTCCGCACAAAGGGCTTATAACATCGACAAAACGACTTGTGTCCTCGTCATCCGTGCGTGGATAGTCTTTCTCCAGTACATACACTCTGTAATCCTCGTGGTCAAGAGAAACAAGTTTTATCACTGAACAAAACATGGATTTTCATAGCTGCTTGTATTTTTATGCTTACCAAAGCGTAAGTGTTGTATCTAAGAGCTGATGTGTGTGGCGCGGGGCTTTCAAGGCGGGGAGTGAAGCAGAGGTTAACTGGCAATGTGAAGGGGAGAAGCAATGTTTTATTGGAATCATTTTGAAGACTGCAAAGAAAGGTATGTGTTGCAAACTATGTGTGACATGTACATGTATGTCTACAACTTTCTAGATTTCGTCATGTGCAGATACTTTAAGTTCAGTTTTGGCGCTTCAGTGACTAACGAACTGCATTATTTTAAAACTGAAAATATGCAACTGTTTGAATCATTAAAGCTATTTGCCTGTATTAAACTAATTTGGTTGTAAGCACCAAAGCCAACGAACGATATACAGCAACAGTAACAATGTAACTGATATTTCAAGCTCAAACTTCAAAAGACTAAAGAAATAAACCTTCAACCTTAATAGTCCTGAATTGTGGACATTAGCCATAACGTGAAATGGCAGCTTTTAATAGCTCTTTTCACGGTTAACTCTGCTCATTTGCAATACAATGAAATCTAGCATGTATGTGAGGCGATTCCGGGTTATTTTGTAGTTTTAGCCCGAAATTGCGTCGCATCCAAGTTGGATAACATTGTAATGCAAATGAGAAAACTAACCATGAAAAGGGCTATTTGAAACAAAAAGGGATATGAACGCATGAGTATTGCTGTTTTTCTAATGATATAGAGTAGACCTCTGACATTTCGTATATCAAAATGGGGGATAAAACTAATAAATACTAAATACTTAGTAATTTCGCCACTGCGCTACCTCACACAATTGCGCAAATGAGAGATAAATGAGTATCGTATACAGTAGCTACGGTTACCACTTGATACAGGTTGATTGTTTAATGCACATTCACCCAACAAACTCCTGTTTTAGATTTGAGAGATTTATATTCAAGTGAAAAATACGCCAGCTGGGTCTTTGGATAAGGTACCTGCCTCCTTAAAATGAGGACCCAGTTTTGACCAGCGTACAATGTGCCTGCTGCAATCTAATAAAGTGGGCTTTTTTCCGGCAGTATGACAACTGACTAAATAACGCCTGATTGGAGGTTACTAGATAGATCAGCAACCATTTAACACAGCATACAATATAAAAGTGAAATCATCCAAAAATTATGTCAGTCGATTACAATTTAACCTTCCAGATCAAAAAGAGTAGATAGACGAATTTGCTGTAATGGCAGGCAGGCGCATTCAAAAGTGGATAGAGAAGACGGAGAAGAAGTGAAAACAAACTTGGCAGCTCTTACTAACTCACCTTTGCTGGTAAACTCAGAAAGTCAGCGCGAACTTGGAGACACAACCGTTGTCATGTAGGAAAGTCAGGAACAGCAAAAAAGTGACAAAGCAGACAAACCAGAGAAAGTACCAGCAAAATAAGGAAGAAGGACGACAAGGAGACCAACCATATCGATTCTCAAAGCAACAAAGAGAACAAGGGAAAGCAGGACTGAAGAAAGGGCCAGTGAAGTCGAAAACGGACAAGTCTAAAGAAACCCGCAAACAGTTAAGCAACATCGCAAACAAAACGACAGCTGAGAATGAAGCATGTACCAAAGCGACTAGAGATATTTATCAGACGTTTATGGCAGACTTCCCAGGTAGTACTCATTCTAAAGCGATCCAGCAGCAAATGTCAGCTTCAGTTTCTTTTCCACCCCAAGTTACTCCTGCAACTGGCAGCAGGCAAGAACTCCTGCCCCCAGTTGAGAGCGGTTTGTTAACTGCAAGATGGGGAACGACTCTCAGTCTATCAGAAACTGCGGAGGCTTTGGTCCGAGCCATGAACAGTCCCCTACATGTCGACAGTGATGAAGACTATTTTCCACTTGGAGGGTTCTGGGATTTTCTGGCCAGGCCTTTAGGTAAAGACATGAGCCAGGAAAACCAAAACGATTTAGCTCAACTACAGAGGAAAATAATCAACTACGTGATGAGATAGCAATGCTCGGAGAGCAGCTCAATCCCTCCGCGAAAACCAGCCAGGTAAGTGACAATTGATCAATATTATTAGGAATTTATCTCAGCTAGCAAACCGGATGCATTTTTCCCTGCAGAAATCGCCGGAAATACTTATGTGTAACGATTTTATGTATGGCAATTTTAAAAATAAAATCACTACTAAATTTTATTTATTACAAGAAATACTAACCATAAACCGAAGTGTCAAATGTGATTGGCACACGCACAAGTTTGCACAATTCAATAGTACAGTAAGTGAGTAAGTGAACGTTATTAAGACAGGGTAGCCTATTCAGCTCTAAGGTTGGTCTTCATAGAGGTCCGGTACCTGCAAATAACAAAAGAAAATACTAGTACCTTCACAGGCATCGTAAATAAATAAAAAACAGTTGCTAAAACAATCGCCTAAAAAAGTGTTCAAAAACAATTCATAGGTTACTCTTTTACTGCATCTTAACACTGTATTTCTGATATTTTATCTTACCAAAGTTTACAAACTTTTTCAGTTCCATCAGCTGAAGTATTACGATACATGACAGAAATTTTAGCAGCCAATACAACTGATGGAATGGATCTCCTACCTGAACTTCCTGATGTTGAAATTTAAGATTACATCATTCAAGCAAACCTGGAACCACGACCTAGCCAGGTAAGAGTAACAACAGGTAACTGGTTGAAGATCAGTAAGCTCAGACATAGCACCAGCATAATTTTATAGCGTCGGTGATCACTGAACTGCGTATGTTAAGAAACCAGGTCAGTTGAGGTTTATTGTAAGTGGTCTCTTTCTTTTCTAAATGTGGCAATATTGTCAATGAGAAGCATGAATGGATCGAGTGACATAGTCTAAACCACCCTGATTAGTGTAGCGACATTGAATAGAGGAAAAAGTGTTTGGCTATACCCAGCCTAGCACAAACATGAAGGCAGACTAAAAAATGATGATTGAAAGGTGTTCCTCCCGTGATCCCTTCTCGATTCACAGGGTTTCAGCTGGTTTTTCTCTCGACCTTCCCCTTCAACCACATGCCATTAGGATTGTGGTTAATCCATGCTATGTGATGTTAAGTTGACAGCACTCTTCTTTATCTACGAAGCAATGATGATACTATATTTGTTATGGGTTCTCATTGCATGTTCGTGTTAGGCTAACAGTGGCAGTACTTTTGAACTGTGTTATTGTTGCTAAGCTAGACAGTAATCGGTCCCACTATTCTTATAATTCATCATTATATGCAAGAGTATAACGGTTGTCAAGAGAAGTGTAAATTGTAACCCTTACACGTAATCTGTTTTTTTACAGGCCCCACATGATACTGTTAAGGTGGCTCAATACAGTTTTTTGTTTTTTTGAGACTTTTAGAACTAGGCGCGATTTTTCAGGCTTGAAACTGTACTGTTTTGAATGGCCGTGCAATTCTTTTAAGGTAACTCTAAAATGTACCTTTCGTTGTGTTTAAGTCATAAATTAAGGTTGCAATGTCCTGTTGCATAGCAACAAACTTGACCCACTTTTTGCCATCAGTTGCATTTATCTTAAAAACTAAGTCGGTGACCCCATATTTTTTTAAAAAAATCTTTTTATTACACACAGAAGAAGAAACAGGCAAAATTAGAAAAAATTCTGTGGAGTAGATTTTGCTTAAATTGAAAAAAATTGAAATTTCAAGATTGGTAAAATTCCACTCCACAGTTTTTTTTATAATTTCGCCCATGCATTCCGCTTTTGTTGTTGAATAAGTTTTTGCATTAAAAAAGTAGGGTCACCGGATCGGTTTTTGAGATATTAGCTTCGTGGTTAAGTAATTTTCAGCGCGCGTTCCACGCGCAAATTAAAATTTCGACTTTGCAAGATCGCACTTTGCGCACGCGTAAAAGCGATCCGCTGATCAGTAAAGCCCGCGATCCCCGCGATTCCACGCGGATCTTGGATGTGTTGTCATATGTGTTCGGATGTGTTGATTTCGGGTTCGAATTGTAATGCGATCATCATCAGATTCGCAGACTGGAAGGTCTGACTTACTGACATACTCTGGATAATTTTGCTCACCATTCAGTGTTTATCACGACGAGATGGGTCAGTTGGCGTAGGTTTGCGCGGAGGTTTACAGAAGCAAACGCATCAAACGTGATTTCAGAAGATTTCATAGTCCATAAATGCTTAACGAATTGAATGTTAGAAAATTATCCTGGTTAAGAAAATCACCCTGGTTAAACTTACATTACTGACCAAAAACAGAGCTGCAACTTACCGATATATACAACTGGACTGGAGTGGTCATTCTTCGCGAGATGTTGTTTCGTTAAAGTGGTTCAATATGGCAGCAAGTATTCGCTTTGTACGGGTGACACGAGGCCTCTTTGACGAACACTGACTGGAAGGCATACCAAGAATTGCCAGCAAACCCTTCGCGCCCGACTTTAAGTACAAGTCCCTGAGATTGCCATAGGATAATCCAGTTCCAGCAATGTTCTGGGCCATCGACTGTGTTATTCCAATTTTTTCAGTGGGGTTGAATGTCTGAAGCAGTTCGTGGCGCCGATCCAGGTTGTATGTCAGGTTGTCAAGTGCTTGTGAATCACTGCTGAACAATTTACTATCTTTTCTTCGCTTAATTGAAGAGGGGACTTAAAGATGATTTTTTGCAGTGCTACAGCATCTTCCAGTGCGTCGTGGGCTTCAAAGTCTTCGTTGAAAAGGTGCGAGTACAGTGAGCATTGGTTTGACTTGCAGAGCTGTCCTGATGGGAGTTGAAGAAACGGGTGTTTTTGTTGCAGTAGATCTTTGACAAGAATGTGACTGTCAGCAAAGTGAACGTTTAAATCTTTGAGTCTGCAGTGGAAGGTTGTGTCGCTTTTCCGAAGAAGAATTGGAGTGTCAAATGTGGATGAATTGTGTCCTATTAAAATTGTGCAAAAGTCTTTCTGATGTGAATCAACAAGGAAGGCCAGAAACTCCTGTAGTGCTTCATCAAGAGATACTGTTTGGACTGGTTTGTTTTCTTTAAATAATTGCCTATTCCCATTGATATTTTTGATGGTAAGTTTGTTGACTCGTGTGGCTCCAGGACTAATGTTACTTTTTGGTAAAATGTACCTTGAGAAAATTGTTAGGTTGGTTTCATTGATTGCAGATAGTTGACAGATCTCCGCGTGTTTTCCAGTGCAGGTAGTTTCGGTGTCAAAAATAATAAAAGAGTAAGATTTAGTAGGGTCATAAGTTAGTGTTTCTGGATTGGGTCTTGGTGTATAAGGTGGTACCATTTTTTCATACTCTCGTAACTCATTGGGTGAAATAGTGTCTAAGATATGTTCAATGTCAAAGGCTGTTGGTGAAGGCTGAGCGGCATTCAAATCTAAGTTCAATCCAACTGATGTTTCATAGGTTTTTCCTTCTTTAGCTTCTTTCCAAAGGGTTTGGGAACTTTTCTGATTGTGTAACTGGTTTCGCCTGTACTTGAAACTTTTGGTTGACTTCCTGTTTCTGTCGTTCAACACTTTTTTGTCCATCACAGCTGCGTTCAACTCGCAAAAATACCCAGGCTCAATGTTTAGTGCTTCTAAAACTCTGCTTACATAGCTGTAGCCAACATTTTTTTGGGCTACTCCACATGCAGTTCTAAAGTCACTACTTTCGCTTCCACCGTAGTACTTGGTTTTGGGTTTTTTTGTTGCAATTGTACTGTTTATGCTTTCATTTCTTTGAGAGTTAGCACAAGGTATAAGCTTATTAACAACAACATCAGTAGCATATTCAGAAAAAAGACCTGTTAAGGTATTCTTCAATGGATCACCAAGTAAATCCTTGCCATGTGGAAGGTCAGTGTGCTTGTATGTCAATGGACTTTTTTTGTAACCACACCAGGATATGTCACACAACTGATGATCACCAAATGCATGTGGCACAATGCAGTTAAGACTTGCTTTTAATGCTTCTGGATTTCCTGCATTTTGAGATATAGCGTAGCTGAAACATTTTGCAAAATAGCTGATCACGTTTTGACTTAACACAGAACAGTTTGGATAGAGTTTTGATGCTTGGATGCGTTCTTTAAGATTGTATAAACGACTTGTTAGAGATCTTTTAGTATGAACAATGTCAGACCATTTTTGAACATCATATGGCACTTTAGCATGTATATCTGCCAGAGTTGTGCTGTCATCATCTCCAACATAAGTAGAAAATTTAACACCTGCTTCAGGAGCACTCCTCCAAAGTTCACAAGCTACATCCCTTTCCATTGACTTAGAAGAACCTGAGTGATTTTTTCTGCAGTCATGACTTTTAGCTGCCTTTCCTGACCTTTTACTTGAGTCACAAACTCTGCAGGACTTGCACCTGGTTGCATATGATACAACTTTGCCTGTGACAAGCCCCATTGCCGTACCATGACCTGTGAGAGAGTTGTGACCCTTCCCCCTCTTTTGCCACCCCATGTAATATGAAACTGCTATTCCAACTAGACCATCTGTTTCTCCCTGATTTTGAGTGTTTTTTTTCTGCTTTTTTCTTTTCCTTTTCCAAAATTTGATTACAACTATTTCTGGCAACAGTTTCCACTGCATTTCCGATCTCCCTTTCCCTTCTTTTGAAAAGTACATTACCTACTGGAGGAACATTTAATGTAGTGAGCAAATTGTTTAATTGGGTTTGTCCAATTCCAATGTGAAGAGATCCAAGAACTGCTCTTGTATTTACATCACTGGCTAAGGGTCCTCGGCTTCCAGCTCTATGTTGCCCGGATGTATTTACATTGTTGAGATTTCCACAATGAGTGCACTTAACAGTGAGTGTACTACTTAATCCACTCCTTCCAGCTTCACCAACAGTATTTACTATTTACAGGGGGCCTGAAAATCACAGCATTAATTGTTGCTTTTGTAACCAATCAGGTTTTGACATGGGCTGGGTAAAATTGCTTTATTATTTAGCTGCTGGGGAGGGGGGTTATTAATTTTAGGTATCTCAATGGGAGAGGGCAGCTTGTTAAAATAATTGTCTACACGAACAAAATTGAATAACTGTGAATGTCATGTTGTCTACCTGACTAGGAAGATTACAGAGGGGTTGAGGGCGCCGCGAGTAGAATTATAGAGGAAATATGGTATATATGTAGTATCAGGGGTTGCATTTATGTTTTCAGTTGGAGTGCAACTGGGGCTTACAGGCAGTTAAAACTTTTTGAACTGAACTTCTTAATAAGAAGAACTTTTCTCTAGATAGTCAAACTACAGTGTAGGGGGACATTGTTATTGTTTTCACAGCCTGTTAATTTGCCTAGTGCCTGGCCCTTAATAAAACTCCTGATAAAGAAAACCTCCTCCAAGCATGTTGCAGTGTTCAAATTAAGATCAAGGAAATTTTAGTTGGGAAAGTTTTTTCAGTTATTTCCCAAACAGGGGCAATCATGGCTGTGAACAATAGTGGTACTCTGTTGAAAGCTGAAGTTATCGATATTGTGAAACTCCACAATAAAAAGAAATTCTATCTAATTATTTTGTAACAGATAAGAATTAAAATGGGTCAATTTTTACAATAAAGATACCAAATTAACTTCCAAAAGCAGTGACTGTTGTATTTTGTGGATGTTTTTACATTACATTTAATTATCATTATTAGTTTGACTTACCTGCGTGGCAGTGCAAGCAAGACTTCAGTTCGTTTTTCAATACATCCAGGTTTACTAGTCTTGTGCCTAATTTTTCGTCTTCAGTTTGCTAAAACAAGACAAATGTTTGCTCGAGTACTCAATGGCGTCGTATAGTTTATAAAAATGCGAGCTGCTTTGTAACATTTGCAACAGTTTTCCTAGATAAGAAAAACATACCTGTTTTGATCGAGTCACTTTTTTCTCAGTTGGCTCATAATCCCTCTCTCCGTTGTGCTCCTCTGCTATGGGTCGCTTTAAATTATCTTTACCCTTCGCTAGTTTTTTGACAGCACTCAGATGACCCCTTGACACAAAACGCCCTTTGCAGCGTTCACTCCCAGCAGTGTTTTCTTTGTCACCGTCGTCGTTAGCAGCATGTGCGGTAGACGAATAGTACCATAGGTAGCCGAGGGTTAAGCTGGCCAAGTGAAAGGCACGAGGAAAACCTGAAGACTTGTTTTTCCCCTGCTGTTTTTTAGCTGGATAAGGATCGATCGCAACATCAGCATACCAAATATTTTCGTAAAGGTTCAAGTACAGTGGTTTAAAATAATTTTTCTCCTTTGAAATTGTTTGAAAGATAGGTGTTCTTGAACGTAAAAATAACTGACAACGCAAACAAGTGACTACATTGGGAGGAAAAAAAGTTTTACGAAAAAATCCCCGTGCCGCCATGTTTATTTTGATTTTTGCAAACTTTAAATCACGCGCGCTATCTCGCGACCCCTCGGGTGATCGCGTGATGTCTTGAGCTGAAGTGCGCGTTAAAGCCCAGGCTTCTCACGGAAATTTTACTGTATTGAGCCACCTTAAGCTTTTGGAGAAGAGCGATGTGTTCGTGAACCGCAACGCACTT
>JAEMPF020009099.1:30000-35492 GCA_022496165.2 Catalaphyllia jardinei | reverse complement strand
CCGAGGTCTCCCACAATACTGATGGGAATAGGTCGGAAAAAGGAGTTAACGAGCTTCTACAGCCCCTTTTGAGCACACCGGCTCAAAGTTCAAGAGTGTTTTTTTTTTACCGATTTTCAGAAGAGCAGATAAGAATTGTCAATGCTAAAAGCCTATGAGGGTTTCAGAAAAACATCCCAAACACTGTATTTCTCCAGAAAGAGTAAACATTAAAAGAATGGCCAATTTAACTGCAAACACTAAAGGTTATGGGCAAATAACACTAAACACTTAACCATGCATATTCAGACCTCTTTAAATAGATAGTGAGTAGTGTAACCAATGAGAGAACGAGATTCCCGATAGAACTAACGCTAGTAGATTTATGCTGATTAATAATTTCAATTCAGTCTGTAAGCATACGAGTGATTAACAAAATCTGATGACAGCTGCGAAGCCAAAGTCTAATTTGTTAATCACGGGTATGATTCCAGACAGAATTAAACGACACGATGTACTCTTACCAGTTAATCATAACAATTGCAATTTCGCAAAAAAAGTAACAAGTTCACTGTAAAAATATCTTTTAGTCTTTAGTGTTACTTCCTTGAACTGGTTACTAAAGTGATTGAAAATATTTTGATGAGTGGATTTCGTTAAGAGGATTTAAAATTATTGACTCATTTAACTGTCCGATTACAGGTGTCCGTTTACAGCCAACCGTCCGATTACAACTTTGCATGGCAAAATACAGCAGTTTGAGGAAATAGTTATGATTAATAGGAGTAACGATAACTTTGCATGGATATCGCATTTACACTAGTTAGACTAAACATGGTTTTGTGCCTGAGATCTATTACAATTGATAACTCTATCAACTTCAAGTTGATAACCAGCAAAGTGTCTCACTTGTCAGTGAACCAGGAAAAAATCACCCAGGCCCGACTCTATTCTCATCAGAAACGCAACAACAGCAAAAGATGAAAAGAACAAGGGACAAAAACCCTAACCAACCTTTGTTCCATGACGACTCTAAAAGGATCAGGAAATAAAAATACAACAACATTAGTGCCCCGTCAGCTGAATAAGTACCTATTCCCATGATTCCTATTGAGGATTTCTTACATTTAACAGGAACTATTTTTTGTGATTCGGTTTTTCTTGCTGTTGTCGATTGTTGCGATTCTCAGTAAGTCGCCTTATTAAACTACTATTAAACTACACGCAGTCGACAACTGAAAATAATGCAGAGATGTAAACCACGGTACACATACTCAGAGTCACTGTACAGTCGAACCTCGATTATCCCGATTTCTCGATTATCCGAGCTTTTTCTCTATTTCCAATTTTGTCTTAAAAATTTATCAGTCATGATCAAGATCGTAGCCATAATTATTCTTTTAAAACTACAGCTTTGAAAAGCGCAGTCACAAGCAACATTTTAGGCCAACGTAAAAACGTTTTTCATTAATTTTAACCGCTTGTACAAAGGTGTACTGGTATTCACAACGGACAGTAAAGATGTAGATCATATTGCTTTCTGAACGATTAGCAAGAGTGTTGTTTCACGGTGAATTGTTGCTTTCCCAATTTAATCAGTTCTGTTCTTCATTATTTTCCATTATCCGGACCCTCGATTATCCGGACTATTTTCCCTAGTCCCAACGAGTCCGGATAATCGAGGTTCGACTGTATTTCCATTACATCTTTCCAAAGTGTGACTGATTGCTCCATTAGTGGATCAACAGTAGTACCGCTTGATGTATTATCACACCTGTAGTGTACCCAGGGCAACTGAAGTAGGAGACTCGCTTCAACGAAAATGGGACAGCCTTCTTAACGTACCCAAATTTTCAAAAGTTTCTTCTCAGGTTCGTTCCATTCGACTTTATACATGGAATTTCCGAAAATTTTGGTTCAATTGAATACAATAGCTCAGGAATTCAGTAGTCAATTCAGGATACTTCCGTACAATTCGCTAGCTCCCTTCCAAAGATTGTCGAATACAAAGAGCCTCCCGTTCCATTCGCTACTGGAAATTTCGGTTGGAATGTGCCCTTTTTCTTCTTACTGGAACGTAGAATCTCGAAGGACTTAAGCGTTTGTAGAAAAACCCATAAAATAAAATAAAAGGAGGGGAAAGAATGTGAATGTATAATATGAACCAGTTTACGATTCGGTGACCTAATTTGGATCCAGATGACATTTAAAGAGCTGTCAAGAACTAATATAATATAACTAATTAATTCAAATTATTACTCTAGTCACAATGATTAAAGTCATTGGCTTATTTTTATTGTCAATAAGCGGACAGACACATGGATTCATAATTTATGCGATACTTCAACGAGCAAGAGCGGAAAATTTGACAATTTATCTTAAAAAACAAATTGACGTCAGTTTTTCATGAATCTGTCCTGTTATTGACAATGAATTTCGTCATAACGTTGTCAAAGTAGTCTGCGGATCTACTCGGCTATCGCCTCGTGGATCTACAGCTACTTTGACAATGTTATGACGAAATTCATGATCCAAAACAGGCCGCAGACGCATGATAAACTGACGTCAATTTGTTAAATCGAAAGCACTAATTCAGACAATTCAGATCTAGAAGAAATTCTATTATATCTTGCAGCCAGTAAACTTAAAAAACAGAATTTAAATTAATCAGTTCTGAACAGAGATTGTCTAATCTAATCTAATCTTACCAGGAGTCCTGCGGCAACCCTAAAATTTAGAAATCGAAATCCGGAACCGGAATCCGGGACCGGAATCCGAAATCCAGAACCCGCAAATCAAAGAAAACAGCCAAGACAACAAATTATCCAAATGCGCGATAATTACGTTGAATAGCTTTTGCTTGGCAACGTAATTATCAAGAGCCTCAAAAAGGGACCTCAAACTTCACTGACTTCTAGATCTATTAAAATAAGGCCGGTTCCCCCGCCTGTCCAATCGTGTAATGATTATATCTAGTGAGGGCTATAATTATGAGATTCTTAACTAACGTGTGTCCTAATTTGATTCTAAGTACCCTGAGAGGGACTAAAATGATTGTGCTTGTAATTACCATTTAATTTTGTTTAAGTCATCTGCAATTTGCCCGAGGTATAAATTTGTTTTCATGTCAAATACATACTGAGCAAGTTAGCAAATGTCATAGAGAACAGGGTTTCCGTCAGTGGCAGCCGCCTGCACATCGACAGTCGGGCCTCCTACTTTTGATGTCCACTGAAAGGCTGACCTGGTTCGTCTGAACAAATTTGTTTTTCCCAACAGATACGAGACTAATCCCAGGTAAACACTATTTTCACACTGATATTGCAAATCACCACTAGATATTCCTGTGTACCATCATATTAAAACAATTTATAGAAATGTCCTACTCTTAATTTTTTTTCTGCCCGTCGTTTGCGAACAGATAGGACCACACGTTCATCGCATGCGAACATCGCTTTGATGTTAATGCTGTTACAAAAGCTTGTTGCTATTGTACTGCTCATCAGTCTTCTCAGAGCAATTTGATCTATGGATAGTGATATACTTAGTCAAGTCTCTTGACAAAACTAGTCATATGTTTTTTACATTACACTTTGTGGTTGAAGTAAAGCAAAGCTTCTAACTATCTGCATTTCGGATTCCAGGATTCCGGATCTGGATTCCGGTTCCGGATTCTGCTTTTCCGTTGTTGAATTCCATGTTTTTGGGTTGCCCATTAGAATTTGGAAAGTCATTTAAAGGATTTTCGAAAATGGTTGCCGCTTGCACACGCCATATGACGCATAAGGAATTCTGTTCCGCGTGAGATACTTCTTAAAATCAATAATTTATTAATTCAACCTCTTTTCGGTTATTTTAGTGTAGTGTCGGGATCGGATTTAGGGAATCTCTCAGAAAGTACAAAGCCTACCGTCAGAATCGCGTAGCACTTATCATCTGCCCATAACCTTCATAGGGAGCAGAGAGTCAGAGAGGAGTCCTATTTGCCCGAGTAAACCGTGTGTTACGCGTCTGTTGACATTCTATTCAATAAGGATATGGCAGTTCAATAAGACGGGGCACCAACAGATCAGTAACATGATCGCATGTTTACAGTTCGATCACGTACAGTTATTTGAATCAAGAATAGATCGATTCGCGCCGCAATTGTACGGGGAATTTAACTGGTGCTACGGTCAAATAGGACTCCTCTGCTCTCTGAGTAACTTTTCAAAACGGGTCGTTAGTAAAATGATAATCAATAATTAGGTAGCCTAGGGAACGGCGACGCTGAGGACGACATCTAGTCAAAACGAATCTCGCAGTTGTGTAGAACTGTTCAGTACCCCCATCTTAATAAGGCTGCAAAAACTTGCTCGGCCCAAATACGTCAGTACATGACTCACAATGTTCATGCGCTTATAAACGGAAATACGAAAAATTAGATTCGCGTTCCCCAGACTACACGGAGCTTGGTCACAGTTGTTTTGCAAAGGAGGGCTACTAGATATCTTATTCTTCTCGCTTGAAAAATCTAGCGTGCCAGCAGTAAATCAGGTAAATTCAAAGAGCTACGATGGTTTACAAGTCTCTGCACGGGCTGGCTCTAAAATATCTCAGTTCTAAATTCGAGAGGCGAGAAACCGCTTATAAGCAAAGGGACTCTGAAAATAAACTCAATCATGGTTCCATCGCCGCGCACAAACTATTACAGAAATAACTTTAGCTATAGTGGTGCCATTCCTACGTAGCAAGCGTTTCCGAGGAGTTTGCAGCATAGAAAAACCTTCGGAATTTTGGCCTGCGCGGAAAATGGGGCGAGAGCCAAAAGAAGGAAGATGGGGGTAGGGGAGGGGAAGGAAGGAAACGATTATAAATTACCAAATTTAACTTTGAAAGCCTGCATTGATCGCCCGGAGTCATCGAGATTTCTCCGCTCTTTCTTTCAGGCATATTTTGAATTTGACAAGTTAAAGTTTGTATTGGTTCAAGGTTCACTTCCGCTGCGGAAGGCCGAAGATTTTTAAATTGGTTTACTTATGACAGCATCAGTGACAGCATAACATCTCTGTTTGCGTGTGGGCGGTTTTCAAAATCCAGGGGTTTGTCTGCAAGCGTTTCCTTCCTTCCTTCTCCTCCCTCCCCCCCCCCCGCCCCCCCCCCCCCGTCTCTTTCACTCGCTCCTTTCATCGAACCGCACAGAAATGCTTGCTACGCAGGCTATCTTTGGACCAGCCTTCCTTGCGACTTACGCGGGGAAGCAGAGTCCATGAGGCAATCTAAACGCCTACTCAAAGAAGATGTACAAGGCACGGAATTCGTGGATGACAGCTTTCTTATTTGATTTTTTGTATTATATTTAGACATTAGGCATTGAATGTAATAGGTAGTTTAAGCTAAACACTTCTTTTACCGGCTTAAATAAAGATTGTGGATGTATGTATTGTCTTAGAAATGCTGAATTTGAGCTACAGTGTTATGTTATTTACATCCTGTTTCATTCCTGCATTTGTATTCGTCTTACGAACACAAAC
>JAEMPF020009099.1:0-27500 GCA_022496165.2 Catalaphyllia jardinei | reverse complement strand
GGGAAACGTGCAGACGTCTTACCATTATCAACGGTGTTTATTTTTTTCTTTTACGATTTCCAGTAACCGTAATAGCCATGTCTCTGGCAATTGGTTTTAGAGCAAGTAAAGGACCAAAACCATCGTACGTAAGCTATTTGTGTAATCAATCAATCAATCAATCAATCAATTAACCAGTCAGCCAATCGATCAATCAATCAATCAATCAGTAAATCATTCAATCAAATCAAAAGATGTTTTTCGCAAATAAACATTTTACGATAACAGCACAAATTATGGCGCCCTCATTAGCTTATTTTTATCGTCAATAAGCGGACAGACACATGAATTTATAACTTATGCCATGTGGAAACGAGCGAGAGCAGACAATTTGACAGTTTGTTATCGTAAAAATCAAATGGACGTCAGCTTTACATGCATCTACCCTGTTATAGACAATGAATTTCGTCATAACATTGTCAAGGTAGTCTGCGGATCCACAGCTGCTTTGACAATGTTATGATGAAATTCATGATCAATAACAGGACAGACGCATAAAAACCTGCGTCAATTTGTTGATTAGAAAAAGTAACACTGCAATAAAAATCACACAGCCGATTGCCCTAGTTTGGTTTTTATTGGCAGGCCGAAAATATCCTTATTTCCCTGTAGAAAGGAACGGGACCAAAAAAAGACAACAGAGAAACATAAAAATTGCACTGTGATCACTTCGAGATCACTAAATTAATCACGATCAAAAAGGAACCAGAATCCAAATTTGGAAACATTATTGTGGAAATATTTTGTCAAACGAGTGTTATACTTTATATCATTTGTATACAAAGTTGGTAAAAACGCATTAATTGGTGGATCAATGGCCGAACCTTTTGTTTTCTTTTTCCCTACAGATTAGCCCTCTATTCCTGTTGGCATACTGATCATATTGTCTGGACGTTCGTTATTCCATCTCTTCTAATCGCCACGGTAATATATTTTCTTCTCCTTTTCAACTGAAATATGCAGACGTGCAGACTATTTTGTAATCCATAAAAACGTTCCGTCTCCTTTTCTAGTGAATCATCGTCAACTTGCATTGCACTTCGCTGGAGCTCTCTGAGAAAGCGCCTAAAATCCGACGATTGTTAATTAATTCCGCGGCATTCATGTAAAACAGGCTTTAATTAAGTTTACTTTTCTTTTATAGTTAGTAATATTTTAAACTACAGAAGATTAATCTGTATACATAGTCTTTTATATTTAATTGTTAATGTCTGATGTATTTACTGTATTTTTAAGTAAAGATGACGATTATGTGTAAATCTGACTTTGTGAACCTTTGCTCTTTCTCCTTGTAGCTCAACATCATGGTGTTATGTGTAGTTCTTCGTCAACTTAGACAACCTTCGTACGATATTTGTGCTCGGGCCGTTCTGGAAGAACGATTTACAAGGTAACAAAAATACTGGGGCGGATGCAAGAGGGTTCGAGATACGGTCATACGGGCTGCCGAGGATTTCCCCCTTTAGAGGAGTCCGGGGGCATCCTCCCCGAAATAGTTTCAAAACTGGGATCTCGGATATGGATTTCCGGCTTTCTTAGGCCAAGTCAGCCTGTTATAATGTCTCTTTTTTCATTTAGGGGATAGGACCGAACCCCCGAACCCTTCCTAGATCCCCCCTCCCAGCAGAACCGTTTATCATCCACTTTTCGGATAAGGAAATATACAAATACAGCAACTCTACCTGCTGGCCAAAGCGATGATTTTGCTTGTGCTTGTGTTTGCGTCGAATTCGCTTTCACTCGGGTCATCCACGCTGCCTGCGTTCGTGCTTGCGCTTGTGCTTGCGTCAATAGTGAAAACGAGACTTGAGTTTACTGCTCTCAATACCCGATCTTGATTAGCATAGATTTTGACGATCTTTCTTCTCCGTTTACTGTTTAGTTTTTGTTTCGATTGAGAAGATATATCAAACACTCGAGACAGTGTTTCATCGGGATATGCAAACACCGAGAAGAGAATTGAAAATGCGACGCACAGCGGAGTATTTTTGACAAAATGTGAGGTGTTTGAATAGCCCATGAAACACTGTCTCTCGTTCTTGATACGCTACTTAAAAAGGCAATCAAAAAGACAACTGGAACATCATAGAGTCTAAAACAACAGTCATTGCTATATAACTGGCTAGTTTTTGACCAGCGCTTTACAACTACCCCACCGAGGATTTCCGCTAGTAGCTACAGATCCTACACAGCATTCATATGACACAA
Source organism: Catalaphyllia jardinei (assembly GCA_022496165.2). Lineage (NCBI taxonomy): Eukaryota > Metazoa > Cnidaria > Anthozoa > Scleractinia > Caryophylliidae > Catalaphyllia > Catalaphyllia jardinei. The sequence continues at coordinate 25,253 of JAEMPF020009099.1, read as the reverse complement.
ATTTCATACTACTAGGATTAAGACATCTTCTTCCATTCTTTACTTCATAAGATCCAGTCGTAAAATTAAACTGAGGTAATCAGAATCGTATTCATGACTGTATGTGCTTGTTGTTTTCAGGTATGGTCTCCGTAGCAACAGTCTTATGTTACTTGGTCTTTGCCTGGGCTGGATATTTGGATTCTCCCTTTCAGAGAGGTTGAAAATGTCCGCTTTCAACTTTCGTTTGGACTTATTAACGGATTACAGGTCAGTAAGCAATACGTGAGGTCATATCAGGGGTACACGACCATTCCAGTAGGTTAACTTATCTTATAAAGTGAATCGACCCATGAACTGATTTAGGCCATGATTAGAACCTGACCATGATGCTTCAATAAAGGAAAAGTTGCATGAATCGTTCCTGGCAGTTCATAGTTATAAATAGAGAGTCCATTTCCGTAAAGTAACTAAACAGGTCGTTAGGGGTGTAGGGTTGGGGAAGAAGGGGGTAGTCTGCAATGGACTATCATCATATCCAGAGGTAGTAGTAATTTTCCGAGTCGTTCTCTGTGCCCAACGAGAACCAATAGTTTTACAAGCCACGAGGTTTCAAAACGTTTTTAATTACTAACTAAATTGGGCACCTCCAGTTCGGAGTACTCGCACGGCTTTTCAATCAAGTGCTTATGCTTTCTGTAATCACATTTCGCTCCGATCTCGTCAGTAATGGTCACGTGCTCAAATGATTAGCAACAACTAGCACAACTGAAATGAAATTCTAAAGTCTTACTCGTGCTTTAAATCTCTTACTCACTATGTTATCTATTTGTTCCTAGTATAACTAGTACAAGCACACTGATACTTTTGTCTCTTTGTCTTTTTTTCAGGGAATATTTTTATTCTTCTTTCACTGCGTTCTGAACATTGATGTAAGTCAAAAATGTTTATTTAATCTAGTTTCAGCCTAGTCTCCTTTATTTTAATGATACACATGGAAGTGCAGTATAGTGGTGCACTCCTAAAAGTATCCTTGTTAAATTTTGTTCAGATAAAAGGTTATTATCAATCAGGAGTTCATCGCTGCAGTCATGAGGACGGATGTTTGACTGACAGAGAACGAAGTAGGCGAGGCAACCCTCAAGTACAAGACCCACATGTAAGCATGTGACAAGCACGTGAACTATCAACATCGCGCGTACAGGACCCACAGGTAAGCATGTGACAAATCACGTGAACTATCAACATCGCGCGTACAGGACCCACAGGAAGGCATGTGACAATCATGTGAACTATCAACATCGCGCGTACCGGACCCACAGGTAGGCATGTGAAAATCACGTGAATTATAGTCATCACGCGCACGTAACCACGTGGCATATACTTTTGAACAGTAGAAATCAGCATGCTGTAATATGTGAAGAGAAATTTTAGGTTTTGAACTCTTTCCATTCAAATTTATTCCTCCCGACAACGCGTTTTCAACTCTCCGCCTGGCTCTTGGTCCAAGTTTTCATAAAAAAAATTGTTCATTTTGGAGCGTTTTGTCGTAGCTTACCTAAGTTGGTAGATGGGACCTCTTATGTGTCTTTTCAAGGTGGGGTCCCGCAGAAAGATCAGCAGCAAGAGCCATCCCGCAACAGAGAACATTCCTTTGATATCAGTAGGATCCCAGAGCAGATCCCAGGTAAGAATCAAATCAAAAAGTTTTTGCACTATAGCCCTGGTGTAAACCCTATAGTCGTACCACCGATCAATAGAATTTTGAAGTAAATTAAGTATCTAAACAAGCTTGGGATTAGCAGTAGGTTTTGTGAGTAGTGAACAATACATGATTACATATCAGCATGTGCGTGAAAGGAATTTTATATTGATGATTGCTGCAGGCTAACTTTTACCTCACGAATTTTAAATACTGATGAAATTCATAGTGTTCTTGTGTATTATTTATCGTAACATGCGTGTATAGCCGTTATATCGCTTTTTTTTCAGGAAGCAAGCTCATCTCGTTCCCAGTCCTCAGAACCTAAAAATGAGCATTAGCCGATTGAGGTGGCAGTGGTATCAAGGGATGAATCAGAATCGGTGGCAAAAGGCAAGGAAGACAGACCGCAAAACCCCGACCATGACGCTTATCCAAGTCTGCCAGGGACACCAGAGCCAACTATACCTGAAATGAGCGTGCAACAGACTAAACGAAAGAGCCTACCTCCTGAGCTCCCGAACAAAAGGACAAAAGAAGAAGTGAACTGCCTGTAGTTAAACTAGCATGCAGGTTCGTGTCTGTCAGGCGCTCAATTTATTTCCAATCGACAGCAGACAGTAATGAGCTCCTGACGGCAGATCCAAGGACAGTCGAGACTGGAGACGAAAAATTCTGAACTGATGAGATATGTAGCTAAGCAGGAATTGGTAGAGCGTTTCTGATTGGTCCGTCATCAAGCGGGGAAATTTATAACAGGGTTTCAACCAATCGAAAGACGCATAAGGTTGATCCGTTTAGTGCTACGTCATGCGCAGTAAGGGATTTCTCGCGCCAAATCTCAACCTCACTCAAAGGGCCCTTCCCTTGCAGTGAAATTTGGGGAAAGTCCTGGAAACGAGATTGGTCAAATCTCAGATGTCTTTCGCCGTGAGAACAAAGTAAAAAATCCCGATGAAGATGTAAAGGCTGATGCCTTGTTCTATTCAGCTATTATAGCGGTGTGGCAACTTTCAGATTCCTCAAGCTGATTCTGATTGCACTATATCATGCAGACTCCCTTAGACTACTTTTGATGCTAACCTGAGGACTCAGCTTTTTTTCACTGTTTGACTCTCGCTCCATTTTTTAACATTTTATCTTTTACAGGCTACAGGTTTTATGCTATTTTTATTTATTTCTATCCTCAAACTATTAAGTATATAAAGACATCGCTCCGTTGTGTTTTGCGTCCGTCAGAGATATGCAGAACTAGTTGAGGCATGATCGATCGATTACAAACGAATAAGAATAGATGAATATCAAACGTTCCGGGTAGACGCATTGTATCTAGTACAAGAAAACGATCACCTATAACTAGTCGGTTCAGAAGTCGAACCCTGAAGAAAACACACTGACGATTTGTTTCTCTTTTCTCTTTTTTTAATCTCAGTTGGAGAGTTTGTTTTCCAGTCCAATTTACGTCAAACCTCACAGACCTTCTGTCTCCAGTCTGCACGGGACAAGCAGTGGAGGAGAAAGAAAACATTCAAACGAGGTATGCAAATTGGTTTTGATTCGTCTGTATTCGGCGATACACTGTTGTAGTCCCTTCTAAGAATTTAACAATTGGTACTAAGTCATTTTATGAACCACTTTTGGTGCGTTTATTAAAATGCGGCTGGCGAATAAAACCGATAAAGAAGTTTTTCGAGCGTTGGACATCAGTGCGACGAGTCCATTTGAAATTTTACTCTTGTTCTCCACAGACCGTCCAGAGACCTGGATCAAGAACATCTTCTAGAAATACCGAAGAAACAATGCTTTAAGCAGAAGATCAAACGATAGTTGATGTTGCAAAACACTCAGTTGCCACAACCAGGACTGACTTTATGTTACCAGCTATTGACTCCGAAAAGTGGCGTTCACAGAATTTTGTATCCGACAGAAATAAGAAGCGAGCTCTGTAGTGTAGGAAGTACATTTTGGCTGGCTAATTGGTCAAAGGTCTGAAATACAGTTCGTTCCATAGAAACGAATTTAAACGAGGAAGTCCCAGAAGGTAGCTGAGATATCGTATAAGCTTCTCCCGGAAACTGAAAATCTAGTTGCACTTTGAAGAGATTTGGTGCATTTTAAATTGAGAGTTAAATGCCACTTTGAAGCCGTTTTGGAATTCTTATGGTCTAGTGCAAAAACCAAATAAAACCAGAAGATATCAGTACACCCATTGGGTTGAGCGGACATTGAACGAATATGAAACGCGCGTTCTGAACGAGACACAACAGTCTATGACCTTACTTTCCATGCATTTTATAACGAAAACATTGTTTGGCTTTATATTACGAGAGCAAATACTGGGGTAGGCTTGAGACAACTCTTAAGTACTGGAGGCGCAGAATTATTGTTCGAATTCTATAAACCATTACTTAAGTCAATGTGTAAATAGGCAAGATTTAAAATTATTTTAACAAAATTCCAAAAAGTCCATTAAAAGAAGCTTAAGAAGTCATACAGTTGTTTAAAAACGCAATAATTCGTGTTTCTGTAGGTAAAACTAAATTCGTGTATATACTTGATCTTTTTTCAAGTAAGACGCCCTTAAAACATCTCAGATGTGAAATTTAAACTCCCCCGGTCTCTGATGACTGGTTTAACCGCGAAGCGTTCTCGGAATAGATTCCTAGCTACCTCAAGATAAAAAGACACTAAATTGAAGAATGGAACCCAGTTATTTTTGCTCATTTCACTTACCGCAATCGAATCTTATCCCCGCCCACTAGCAAATACTGGTAAAATGAAAGCTCTCTCTTGCTCTCACTTCACTGGCTTTAACAGGGACGACGGAGCCTTGGCGGGGGAGGGGAGAGGAAGGAGGTCCCCCCTCAATTTCAAGAAAAAAAAAATAAAATAATATTTTACAAATATCTCAGAGCCCCTACAAGTAAGTGCATCTGGCGCTTGCTGATTTGCAATTCAAAATACGCTCCGCCGTCTTTGTGTTTGAAGAACAACCATTGGGCAAGAAACTTTACTTTAACAGTGCTTCTTTCCACCCAGGTGTATAAATGAGTACCGGCAAAATATTTAATGCTGGGGGTAACCCTGCTATGGACTAGCATCCAATCCAGGGAGGGGGAGGGGAGTAGAAATCCCCCTAGTCGCTTCATGGTACAGTACCGGGCAGCTCTGGTTGGAGGGTCACTTGGCTGGTATGTAGGCTTTATCTTACATTTTCGCTTACTTTCTGTATTCTTGTTGGTTGAGAGGATGCAAAGCTGTTCTGCTAATTCACACTGGATATCAGTTTTAATCTAAGGTGGCTCAAAACAGTTTCACCCACCTACAAAAGTTTTGTAAAATTTGCCAAAAATTGCGCCTTATCATGTTTATCAAATGTTGATAATATAAAAAAAAATTCAGTGACCAATTTTGATTGTGAAGTATATATGAAATAATTCCTATTTGAACCGCGGTTTTAGATGAAAGTGAAGAGTGATCATCGTAGTATTAAAATTTTTCCAATTGGAAAGAAGCTGGAAAAAATCAGGGCTTCAACGGGATTCGAACCCGTGACCTCCGCGATACCGGTGCGATGCTCTACCTTCTTCTTTCCTATTGCTAAAATTGGAAAAATTTACTCCGATGATCACTCTTCACTTTCTTCTACAACCGCAGTTCAAATATGATTATTTCATATATACTTCACATCATTTCACCGTACGAGAAGAACCGCGCTCCAAATGCGTGGCTTCATAGCTCAGTTGGTAGAGCATCGCACCGGTATCGCAGAGGACACGGGTTCAAATCCCGTTGAAGCCCTGATTTTTTCAGGCTTCTTCTTTCCAATTACTTAAATTGGGAAAAATTACTTCGATGGTCACTCTTCACTTTCATTTTTGAATTATAAGCTCCTAAAGCTGCAATTAAGGGTGTTTTAGCAGGTCATACTGTTACTATGGTAACGTACTATGTTACGAAAATGATGACAACGTGCTCACCAAAAGTTGAACAGTGTATTGAAACCATGACTGTAGCATCAACTGACAAAGAGTGGCTACAACGACCCATCAAAATCTAAGTGCTGGAAACTGTTTTTAAGCCACCTCAATGCCCATAGACTACAAGATAGGACTACTTATGCATGCAGCCGACGTAGTCTTTGTTTCAAACATACACAAAAGTTTACTATTACCCTACGAATAACGGTGAGGGATAATAGCATCATTAATGCAGCCATTCAGTAAAAACAGCAGGAAAGGAGATGTAATATGCAAAAGTAAACGGGACCACAAACTGAAAAGATAACGAATTATGAACAAAAAAGAAAAACGTTTGCGAGGTGTTTCTTACTTAGTAGCCCGGCCTTCTCTGGAAGTGTTCATTCATTTTTTTCCCTGACTGACCGACCCACCATCACGACCAGGTGATCTGGTGACGTAATGAAGAGGCCTGGCACAAAAATTTTAATGCCGTATCCCACAGCCGCTCGCGGTCTGAGGTGTTGTTTTTGAATTTAACAAGGCGGTCGCGATGGCAGATGTCGTCGGTTCTACTTCAACTTTTACTGTTTGCATTCAGTAACAGGAAATTTGGGAGACGCGGAAAATGATTTGTTACATTTTGGCAATGGGAAAACAACACCTAGGACCGCACGTGGTTGTGGGATACGGCATTAAAATTTTTTGGCCGAGCCTTTTAATTACGTCACCAGATCACCTGGAAGAGATGAGCGATGGGAAACAAAATGTTTTATTTGGATGACCTTCCTTCTGTGCTGGTTATTTTTTCAAGATGTACAAGCAAGTTTTTTATTATCTTGCTAAAAGTAGAAAACAAAAGACTACCGTAACCAATGACAAATCAGTCCCTTTATTTACCTGGTCAGGAGACCAGGAAATCAAATCCAATTCTTTTTACACAAACATCAAAAGGCTTTGCGACACACTCAGTTAACAAATATTGAAACAATCAGTACATCTTGAACGTTCCTCACACATTGTAACCAATCAAACTTCTTCTTCCTATGACCTCTCCAACATAAAACCAGAAAGCAATCTCCACAGCAACCAGGGTATTGACTGTAGCTTCCTTCACTGTGATGTCAAGGAACTTGCCCTTGAGCGCTGCATCTTTCAGACCAATGAAGCTCTTTTTGATTGCTGGCCACTCTGACAGCTTTGGTGGGAGCATTTCAACTTTGGCATTGTTCCAGAAAGTTACAACATGTGGCTGGACTTTCTTGGCAGCTCCTGGAATGGAAAAGAGTTGCCAATTACAAATATAACAACTGCTTTTCAAATTGCTGAGCTATCAGCAAAAAAACCCTGAATTCCAGCTTAATCTTTGATCAAGTAGCTCTCAAATCTTGCTTGCCTGGGGCAAGATTTGTTTTTTCTGTTTTTATTTAGATGGCGAGTGGCTTGCTTGGGCGCAACTGAGATAAAAAGTTACTTGCACGGAAAGAAAATCTACTTGTCCTGGATGAGAAGGCAGTGCTTTTTTTTAGCCCTGTATCATATGTGTTTGTGGCATGTGGTTAGAACAGTCAAACCTCTGAAATACATTTGCACAGACAATAAAAAGGCCAGAGACAGTTGTCTGTATTATGGAGGCATCTATAATATAGAGGTAATCAAAATTTCTGGTTAGCCCAGTGAAATGGCTGTAATATAAGTGTCTGTACTGTGCAGATGTCTGCAAGGAGAGATTCAACTGAATGCCAATGCAATATTTAAGAAATAGAAAACATGTACCATGTTGCTATCGAGTTATAGAAATGCAAGTGGAAGTTTAGGAGAAGGAGAAATGCTGTTTCCACAGCTTTTTCAAGTTCTCCTAAACTTTCACGAGTGTTTCTAATTAACAATTAGATTATGGGCTAGAGATTGCTATCGCGTGATAGTTGACGAGGGCACAGCCCAAGTCAACTCTCACGCATAGTATAAAAAAATACTAGCTTCGCCTCAATTCAATATATTTAAGGCTGTTTTGCTCTATCTTCCAATTTATTATTGTTTTTTATATTCCTCCTATTATACTTTACCTTTTATATTTCAATGTCTTAGTTTATTATTACTTCTATTATCTTTTTTTTTTGTGTGTGATGTATATGTGTGCGTATGTGTGTCTGACCTAAATTATCCTAAACAAATTGTAATACTGGCTGCCTGCCCCTTTTATCTTTTTAGTTATTTCAGGCAGCCAGACCCCCTATATCTATATCTATTTGAATAATTTATCTGTATGTAAGTTTATGGGGTAAATAAAGTGTTGTTGTTGTTGTTGTTGTATAAGCCTACTAGTCGTTCAAAACTTTATCTAAATCCTGTTGACGGGCACCTCGAAAACGCCAAGAAACGGCCTTCATTTTGCCTACAAGAGTACGCTGCTACGCTACTCGCTATCTATCACATAATAGATAGTGAGTAGCATAGTCAATCAGAGAACAAAATTCGTGATAGAACACTAGTAGACTTATACTAAAACTCGATAGAAACATGGAGAACATGTTTTTGATTTCTTTTAGAAAACATCGGGACAAAAAAGGGAAACAACTCGTTTATTTTGATCATTAAAATGTACATTCCCTTTGCTCGTGCCATCATAACGTAAACAGCTCGTGCTAGTTGTGTGTTTCCATCAAGTTATAGAAACACAATTTTTAACCAATCAGTGTGTGTATTTTCTTAGGACTGTTTCCTAACTGACTATAATGGATGGTCCTAGGAGGAAGGGGATATTCGGTAAACCCTTGGGTGGGGGTGTGCCCCTGGGACAAAAAATCCCTTACCCTATACTAGACCATGATCAGCCTGATTTTTCCATTCTAGACTAGGCACCAAATACCCCTACCCTACCCCAGACTAGATTTCTTATCACTATCATAATCCAACTTACCCTAACTAAACGAATATCTTACAAAGTCACTACTGAGTTTTGATTTGTATCATTGAAACCTGAGTAAAGAACCTTGTTCCAGACTACATGTAAATTATCTCTGGCACTCTCCTGGTTAATTATTTCCTGTTCCCATATGCAGTGTGTCAAACAACTAATTACTGTGGAGGGGTCTGGGGTAAGAACATGGGAGAAATAGCGGCAGAAAGGCTATGAGAGGCAGATGAGGAAATGATGGAAGACAGGATTTCTAAGAAGCTGGGAAAGTGCAGAGAAAAGCAAAATTTTCAATAACTAGATAAGTTATAGTTTAATTTTTTTAGTGTAGCTGACGAAGATTGAACGAAATAGGTTTGGATCTATACACCTGAGCCCCACTGCACCAATACCCCTCCCCTTTTCTCTTCTGTCAGCAGATAATTTGTTTCCAGGGATCAAAATTAACTTTTTGTTTGCAAGCCAGCTGGCAACTAAAAGGAAAAATCTGGTCGCCAGATCGTAAATTTTGGTTAGCAACTTATTTTATGCATAACTCACATAAGAACATGATTTTGTATGTTACTTTGCATGCAAGAAAAGTCACAACGTGTGGTTCCAGAAAAATATCCATACCCCCACCAAGGAGGGAATTGGAAATTCCGAAAGGGGAGGGGGGGGGGGGGGGGCCCAAACCCCAGAAATTCCCAGGGGGGGGGGGGGGGTTGTATGATTGATTAAGTTTCTAGAGGTCCATTGATTCAAATATATGGATTTGAGTGTCGATCTAGCTGTTCAAAAATCCTTTCTTACCTACTAAGTAGAACTTTCACATGAAAAATAGTGGCTTGAATACTTGTATTTGACTCGCATTATATTTGAAATACATTTTCTTCCTTCTCAAGACACTTTGAAAGCTAAGAAATGCGAAGAACGTGCCGTTGCGTGGAAGTGGCTAACATTACTTGTTACCAGTCCACATAGAGCCACTATGTGGACCGAAAAGCACTGGAGACTAGCTTGGTTTGTTTTCGCATTAATTGGTTTTCGAAGTGGCAGTCGATTTCTTTCGTGAAAATTGGTTTCTTTATAGAGTTACAAATGAAGATATGATTTCGCAGACTTGAGAATTTCTTATCCCTGTTTACCTCTGTCTATTTGTATGTAATTTTGCTGCAAAGTTGGCTTTCGTCCTGAGTCTGTTAGCGATCGTGTTCGCAGTAAAAGTATGATGTCAATTTCATGCACACTTCCTTTTATCAATCCTTCAATGGAAATTGTACCACATTTACGAAGGGAGTCGGTCATGTAGGAAGGTAATTTCAATTGACAAGTTACCATTTTATCTTTTGTTTTAAAGCATGCTTCACTAAACTGCTGAATGCTTTCTTTGCCAGTATCTTCAGATATAGATGTTACAATCAATCGAGAATATTAGTAGTTATGTGCAATGCAAATGTTTGGAGTGTTTACTTTCACTTTAACACACTTTCTTGCCAAAATTATTTTTTCCAGAGGGTATGGGGGGTGTACAAAATAGGAGTGGAAATTGCGGAGGGGTGGGGGGTTATTTTAGTGGTCCAAAAATGGAAATTCCAGGGAGGATGGGGGTTCTTACGTAAAATTCCCTCTGTGGTGGGGGTATGGATATTTTCTGGAACTACACAATTGAAGAGCTAACATGATTGCAAATAGCATGATTAAGAATTATGAAGCTATCACTGTTCTCAGGTGGTATGCCTCTAGTCTGAAGGCGATGCTTTTCTTTTAGGTTTTCTTCTAAGTGCTTCGCTCCATTTAAAATAATACTTTAAACAAAGCGAAGCACAAAACATTTTTAAGTTATACTACCCGCCCCGATTAGCATTGCCACATGCGGGTTGTATAAATTTGTTAAATCTATATTATTTAAATAAAATGATGTTGATGATGAAGTCTGTGGTTTTCATTGAGACACAGGTCCTTTCATATTTTCCATTTGCAATCTCTTGGCATTATCGATGTCTGGAATCAGGCTGGTTCTGAGGATGTACTTTAGAAGTTTGGTCAGATCTATGTTCTCTGCATTTACAGCTGACAAACGATTTTCATTTTCAATAAACATTCTGGCTGAATTGTGCCACCTCCTGCCCATAAAAACTCACATAATTTCTCTGACAATTGATTTGCATCTGCCGCCATTGTTCTTGCAGCAAATGAAAAGAACACAACTTGTTGTAGTGTGCTCACAATCCTGGTAACAGAAGAACCACTGAAACTATACAGCACTTGGTTAAAGCAGTTTCGATGTGTCATGGTACATTTAATTTTTATGATTTTCTTGTAATTTTCAGACATTATTTTAGTGGGAACGGAATGGTGAGTTGTTTACTAGATACCAGATCCAAATGATTTCCTTATGCAAAGATTTAAAGACAAAAATTGTTGTAGTTATCTTTAGTTATCAGACAAAACCGTGAGTCACCGGTGTTGAATTTTTGGTTGCACTGGTGACCAGTGAGTTGCAATTTTGAGCCCTGGTTTATGATATCTTTGAAAGGCAGTTTTATGAAATGGCTGACTTTTTTCTGACCTGTAACAACACTCAGAAGTACTAACAGAAAACAAGCAAAAGAGTTTGATTATCAGACAAACACTGGTCAAATATTGGTTTTCACAACTGTTTTACTTAGAAGGTAATTTTAATTATTGGTTAAAAAAAAAAAAAAAAAATATAGGGCTAAATCCAACTGGAAGAAAAGTAAAAATACCTAGAATAATGTATTGTACTGTATCAATATGCCCCACTGAATATGGTAACTGAATGCCTTAAAACCACTGAAACGGTAACAAATTTTGAGCTGAATTACAGAAATTCTGGGAAGCGAAATCAAACTTGCCAATATGGCAGACAGATCCCATTAATTTACCTCTCTAGACCAGGTCTCTAGACAACTAATCTTTTTCTTTCTGAAAAGACTTAAACCACCTGGTTACTTGCAACATGAAGACAATACTCTAGATTTAACGGGACAGACATTCATAACCGAGTGTATGTAGTAGTTAGTCTGATATTTGATGTCAACATGCATTTCATCATCACTGATCATCGTACTTCCAATACGACACAATAACATAGGTGGGCATTGTAAACACAATGTAAAACTAATAAATAGCACTCTATTTTCTTACCAAGCGCTTGAAATGAAAATCTAGTTGCCAAACGAGGCGTTGCAGCCGCTATCCTCTGCCCAAAATTTACCAACTTCTGCGCCATTTTGGATCTTCACCGGCGAAGAGTACCCAAGATGCAGTGCAAACATGGCCATGCGCAGTAGTGTAGTGTACACCACGTGCGTTAGTTGCGTTACTGAAAGTTTTCGATGGGAAGACCAGGTAAATTTTGTTCTCTTCTTTGGTTATTTGATTGCAATTTGTCCGCGATTGAATTTTTTTCTGTATGAAATCGACGTTTTCAGGTTTGTCTCCGCGTGGCGGCCGAGGAGGCGGTGCTAGAGGTGGAGGAGGTCGAGGTTTGTAAAGATCGCAAATGTACCTTGTTGTTCTGTCTTAGTACTGCACGATGCAGATTATAAGCTTATATATCCGATATTCAGCCTCGTCAAAGACGTTATAAATGATAATATCACTCTTATGATCCTTAGTTTGGATCTTCAGATGAAAAACTTAGATATTGCACAGTACATTAGACAATAAAGCTAATAAGCCACGACCTCGTGTGTCGCTGTCTTGAAAACTTCATGCAGCTTATTCAGTCGACTCATAATAAATCTTCTGTCTGCTGTTGTTAATTTGGAAAAGAACATCAGCTGTCGATAAGATGCAAACAGAACTGTAATCTTTTAAGTTCACTCAAGCATCAGAGGTTAGGTAGCACAAAGATATCCTCTGGGGTAGTTTGGGGGGGTGGTGGGGGCTGCTGGCAGTGGGGCTTGGCTTTATATATCATGTATAAACTTTCTAACATGTTTATTGGCTTTTAACCAAATCTGAGTTAACTATGTACTTGATATCGATAGGGTACGCATGAACCTCCTACTAAAGTTGCTAGAAAGATCCTTCAAACATAAGCTGGCTTTTTCAGGCATTTACTGTACATATATCACCAAAGAGTGTTCATCCAAGCTATCCATGATTTTTACATTAGTATCATGTTTCTAACTGTAAACTACACAGGAGGTTTTGGAGGCCGTGGTGGCGGTAGAGGTGGCGGAGGAGGAAGAGGAGGATTTCGAGGTGGTGGACGTGGAGGAGGAAGAGGAGGAGGCAGAGGTCAGATATCATCATTATTACATGTTCAACTCCATATTGGAAACCTTGATAGTCTTTAGATAATAGCAAGGGCATGTTTGTCTGTACATCATATGGTATTATCTTCCTGTTAATCTCCTAAATGTGTGGAAAGAAAATCAGTTTAACATGAAGCGCTCTTTTTTCTAAATAAAAAAAAAATAAAAATAAAATCAGTTTGAACAATACAGCACATATACTGTAGACAGTACACTCCGACTAAAAATCGACAAATCCTGCATGTTAAATGTCTTCACATCAGTTACACTAAAAAAATAAGAGACTTCTTACTGTTAAATTATTGTACTACACTGTACATTTATGCTGTGGATGTCATCATACAATGTTAAAAGTATCTTACAACTGTAATTTTTGTGTGTGTACAGGAGGTGGAAGAGGTGGTTTTAAAGGTGGAGCAAAAGTAACCATTGAACCACATAGACATGAAGGTAAGTAACTAACTGAAAGTGCTACAACTAATATTGTATTATCGATAGGAAACACTTCACTTGTTTTGCTAAAATATTTTTGGTAGCCCGAGAGGCAGCATTAGCCTAGGAGGTAGCCGGGCCGAGTGGTCAGTGTGTTGGACTTGCCATCCAGTGGTCCCATGTTCTATTCCTGTTCTGACCACTACTAATGGAGTTTCTTGGTAGCCCCAAGTTCAAACCCACCCTTGTGAATAGCCAACTGGTTTGCCTTCAGCCAGTTGGGATTCTTGACACTGTTACATTCAGTTTGAATTATTTGTTTCAGTTGTTTGCTCGGCCCCACTGGCACTTGTGCTATAAACACTGCCAAGGGTAAATAAACGTTGTTTTTTTCTAAATTTTGATGAAAGTTTTTAGAAACCACCAAAACTTTAGTAAACCAAAATCAGGCCACATTAAGGAAGGAGGTACTGGATACATAAATATTATTATATTCATGTATGCATATAATTATTATTATCAAATTATTCAATAGTTAGACAAGTAGACTGTAACTACTCATGGTGAATTTTATCATATACCTGCATAACCTCAACATCAACATTGATGGTAGACACCTTGGTGGACTGCCTGTTTTAACTGCATAACCTTGAAAAAGCCACTGGTTAACATTTATATCTACGTAACTATATAAAATCTTGTTGTCTCATTTTATTTTTGGTATCCAGCAGTCTTAGAGACTATGAACTCATTGCAATTCTAAATTGATAACAGATTGATCAAGACTTTGCAAAACAAAGTGCTAAAATGGATCACTCCGTACAGTGTATTTAAATTTTGCCTATTTTTTCCCAATTTTTTTCTTCATAGATTTATACGCTATGCAATAGTTGATCAATAACATCTGTTTGCAACTTTTCACAACATTCAGGTTTACTTTCAGTCAGGCCATGCAAAGTGAAATAACGTTTTTGTTCAAGTGATGATTTTCCGTGACTCTTGTTTTAGGAGTATTCATTGCACGTGGAAAGGAAGATGCATTGGTGACTAAAAACATTGTTCCTGGAGAGTCTGTGTATGGCGAAAAAAGAATATCAGTTGATGTAAGAACTCATCCTTTACATCAATAATTTTGCTTTCCTGTTTGAAGAATTGATTAAGTTTATGTGATCTTCACTTTCCTGCTGTAGAAGTTTTACATGTACATGTCCTGTCAGTTGTGGATAGAAGGACATCTTAGCATTTTCCTCCCCACAGCCGAGGTCCAAATCCTTACCTTTCTATTTGATTTTGTATTTGGTATTTAAGAAGAAATCAGCTGTCAATCTCTATGAGAAAATAAAGGATTAAAAAAGGTCCATGTTGTTTTCTTTGTAGGGTGTAGCAGAAGGTGATAAGGTTGAATATAGAGTGTGGAATCCCTTTCGATCCAAGCTTGCTGCAGCAATTCTTGGAGGAATCGACAAGATTCACATGATGCCTGGATCTAAAGTGTTATACCTCGGTGCTGCGTCAGGCACAACAGTGTCTCATGTTTCTGATATTGTTGGACCAGTAAGTACGATTTAACTTGCTAATGCGAAGTACCGACATGCGCTATGCCATGGGTTATGTGCATCTTGAAAAGTTTAGCCTAAATTGGTCAAGTTCATTGTTCATAATCCATGTTAATATTCTCCATCCTTAACCATCTTTTTTCCTTTATGGTTTATTATTATGTCTATTATCTCTTTAGTGTTTTTCTATCTTTAGCTAGTAAACCAGTGGCGGATCTAGGGGAGGGGGCCGTCCCCACCCCCTTATTTGGATAAAAAAAGAAGAAATGACTGGGGGAAAAGGCCAGCAGGGCAAGGAAATCAAGAGGCCCCCCCCCCCCTCCTTTAGCTCAAGATCTGGATCCGCCACCATAAACTGCTATTTCAATTAAAAAGTAAAAACGTAATTTTGTATGTGGCCAAAATAACTTGAAACACTTTGAGTTCCTCTAGCCAGGCCTTTCAGTTAGAGTCTTAAAGTGATGACGTCGCAAAAATAGTTTTTTTGAAATTATGATGTCATATTCTTATAGAGGATCCTAAAAGATGCCCTCATCCCAAAAATTAGCTTGAAATTGCAATTTCCAATGGAGATATAAGGGATCAAAGTTTGATAGCAACCCATACAAACCCTTCAAAATTTGTTCCAGTTCTTTCAGTTTGGAACTGACTCAAAATTAGAGAGATTTATATGAGGTAGTATCAAACTTTCATCCTTTATATTACAATTAAGAGGTAGTTTTTGGCAAGGACCCTTTTTTAAGGATGCTCATTCATTCATTTTTCATTTCATTTTCATTCATTTCATTCAGTTATTTATTCGCCATAAGGGGTACAAGAGAAAGAAGAAAATGAAAAAAAAAAGTCTTACTGTTTACAATCTCATGGCGAGGAAGCCCAAAAGAAGCCAGCAGGCTTATAGAGAATGGGCTCCCTCAGATAAATAAATAGAACAGAATTTTAATTTTATGAGGAAAAATGGTGAAAATGGTGCCAAATCCCAGAATTTCACAATTTATATTTTTGTGACGTCACACTTTAGGACTCTATTGATTTTCTCTTTAGGGTAACTGCATGTAGGGCTCCTGTGTCCATGTTGACTTGGTGTGTTAAGGGGGTTTTATTTAAGGTTTTAATTGGTTTTACAGGAAGGGAAACCTTTTTGAATTGAACTTATTTATAAGAAGAACTTTCCTCCTGGTGGTCAAACCTAGTGCTGCAATGATACAATTTCTCATGATACGATACATATCTGTGTTACAAGTGTTACGATATGATACATGAAAAAAATACAGCATTACATACAACTGACAGGCAAAGAAAAGCTGCAAAGAACAGACAAGCCATTTGTTTTGTCTGTGGGTGCGCTAGGCTGTGTCAGCTGACAGCTAATTGGAACTGTGCATGCTCTGTGCCACCATCGTGTAAGATATGCCACTGGAAGCACACAAAGCAATAAAAAGCAAAGATGGAACTTTTTCTGTCCTTCCCAGGTCCCTTTGTGTAATAAATAGCTCTGAAAGGGCTTGGACTTGGGTAAGGAGTCATAAAAGGTAGTTATTTCTGAATGCTGAATTTTTTATCCATTTCTCGATATTTTGTCATCATATCTATATTTGTAATAATCGTGACAAAAAATATTACGATTCACCCTGTGCACTGGTATATTGTTGCAGCACTAGTTAATATAAACCAGGTAGGCAAAAATTATAATCCTCACAGCTAGTCAAATTTCTTTGTGCTTGGTCTGCAAAGAAACCTCCTATGCTACATGGTGTACATGTTTGCATTCTCATTTGATTTAATACAAGATGTAATCGCCATTACAATTTTTCATTGTTTATCTGTTTCGTGTGGTATGCCAGTTATTGTGACATCATAACTCAATTAAACGACTTTGAATTAAAGCAAAGAGTTTTTTTACACTCCTTTGTGTAGCTTTTCTTGCTCAAGTATTTTAAATTGATTGTTTTCATTGTTGTATCTTTTTGTTACATTATAGGATGGTCTTGTGTATGCAGTTGAATTTTCGCACAGATCTGGACGTGATCTCATTAATGTAGCTAAAAAAAGAACAAATGTCATCCCAATCATTGAAGATGCTAGACATCCTCACAAATATAGAATGCTTGTTGGTGAGTTTTGTTGCTTAGACTTCTGCCTTAACTGATTGACATTCAAATCATTTTAACATTGAGTACATGAAGCAATAAATTAACGTGCAATATGATACCTGTACAAACATGTGGTGGTTTCATCCCTGCATAAGCTTGGGATGTGAAGGTACAGTGACAGTTATTAGGATATTCCATGGTATGCCACAAGAGAGCAGTCATTTTGTGTAGAAATTGTTTTTACCATGCCATAGAAAATGCCTTGCACTAGCTAGACTCTGTTGTGTCTATTTACTTGGGCAGTGTAATAGTTAGCATGGAAGGCTTGGATACCCTCTTCTACATGTACCTGCAGTCATGTCTTATGACCCTTTTGACTGGGTACAACTTACACATACATGTACATCCTTTGCAAAAGTCGTTCTTTAACAAATTTCTTCATGTAAATGGCAGATATACTGTACACTGTACTGAGGTATAACAAGTATGGAAATGCATGTACATCATGTAGGGGAAAAATGGGGTAATCTTGCAATATGTATTTTCTTCCAGGAATGGTAGATACTATTTTTGCAGATGTCGCTCAGCCTGATCAGGCTCGTATTGTAGCTATTAATGCTCACAACTTCCTCAAAAATGGAGGACACTTTGTCATTTCAATAAAGGTATGTGTGAAAAAAACTGTATGCTTTACTCACTGTGCTATAGGTGGACTGATCACGGCCTGGTATGATCAAATGAAACTACAGATAACTCTCTTTGTCAGGTTTTGTTTGTGAGTGTTAGGACTTCTGAAGGTGGCCAGACTGTTACATAATTTCTAAGGATGTGCGATATTTCTCAAAACTATGTAATTACTATATATTCTGCATATATATAGTTTTTCATGCTTGCCTGGGGTGCATATTTCATAAAATATTATTATTACAGTAGTATTGCTGCCAAGAGGTTCATCAGAGACTTCTTGTTGCTGCAAACTGATGTCTTAAAAAATTTTCTGATTTGTGAGATGTTATTCTCCCATGTAGACCTCACTTTGTTAAGAATGGACCAAAGACAGCCTATTTTCTAAAGGGCTTTGCATTAGCTGCAGGCTTTCTGGGCAAAAACTACCAAAGGATCTAAGACTTTTTAACTGTTTTTAGGCAAACTGCATCGATTCGACAGCAGAGCCTGCTGCAGTATTTGCAGGAGAAGTGAAAAAGATGCAGGCTGAAAAAATGAAACCTCAGGAACAGTTAACATTGGAGCCTTATGAGAGAGATCACGCTGTGGTGGTGGGAATTTATAGGTAAGACTTATGTTTGCTGAAGTTGGCTAGGAGAATATTATCACAGTATTGTTTTTTTGATTGGGATTTAAAGATTAAACTCTGATAGAGACAGTGTTGCCAAAGCACTTGGAGTTTGCACAATCTTAGTATTTGGCTTTTTCATATATATGCGGTGCATACCTCTCACATGGAAGTGCTGTTCCTCAATCAGCATTACTTATATTAAACCAGACAATGCTTGATTTGCTATAAAATCCCATTTTTAACCCCCCTGTAATAAGCCCTTCAACTTTGTGAAAAATTTATAACCTCATTGAGGTTTGAACAAGGCATGTTTCGATCACCCTACAATCATCGTCAGTTGTTACGAATGTTCGCTGTTAAACTGAATTTAAAATATTGATTACAGCAATGGTGTTATGCAATTCAAAATAAAAGTTGTTACAATGTGTGAGACATTACAGTTGATGGGGTAATTTCAAATAAATAAATAAAATCAATTAAATTATGTACATAATTTAGTAGGAAAATATCAAAATGGTATTAATAATAATGGTAATAATGGTATTTGCTAACAAAGCTATTAGAAACTTCTGCACCTCAGATCAAGCCTCCCTCCTGGATTTAAGCCCCCCTGGATATAAGCCTACCAGATTTAAGCCCCCCTGGATATGAGCCTCCCAGATTTAAGCCCCCTGGATATAAGCCTCCCAGATTTAAGCCCCCTGGATATAAGCCTACCAGATTTAAGCCCCCATGGATATAAGCCTCCCAGATTTAAGCCCCCTGGATATAAGCTCCCCAGATATAAGCCCAGGCGATGTGTTTCTTCACAAACATCAAGATTTTCATATATATTTTGATATGCTAATAGGGTAATAATAGAGTAATAGATAGGCTAATAATAGGCCAATACTGGGCTAATAGGGAAAGAAGGTAATAGCTCTAAAATTAGTAGTATATGTTTGCTTTAATCCATTTCGCAGATATGATTTACAGCAACCTGGTTATTCCGAAATATTTTTTTGTTATTCCACTTATATGCCTCCCCCCTCACCAGCTATAAGCCCCCTTCCAAAATCCCAAGACTGAAATCACATAGGCCCAGGGCTTTAACATGGGATGTTATGGTATACTAATTAAAAGCATTTGTTGATTCCTACATGTAAGAGTGATTGTAACCTCTGCGGTGGTCTTATACAATTAAGAGCATTTTTTAACTAAGTGTGGTAGAACCAAAACCAAAGTTATCACTCCTACGAATTGCAAAGTTTGTCGACAATCCAGCAAACCAATCAAAAGCCGCAGAAATGCGTGTGAGTGAGTCACGATTGATTTTGGTCTAACTTCTAATTGGATGTAGAAGTGATGGAAGTTTTAACCCTTTACTCCCTAAGATTGCCAATTGGCACACAATGTCATAACTTTGTGAATATTTGATGGGTTTCTATGAATTTTTGCCACGAAAATTGTCTTGTGAAGATCTTCTCATGGAAGTCATAAGCTTATGACCCCCTCCTATCAAAGACATGGTTGACCACCCCCTGAAGTTTTTACTTTCTTTTTTGGATGCAAATGGAATGCAAGACTTGTTTCACATGAAGCTATGCACTAAGAGCTGGTAAATAAGCTATAGTTTAGGGGGTATATAGTCGTTCAGTTTTGCTCAAAATTGTCTACCTCCTTCTTAGCTGCTGATGTCAGTTCTTAAATAAGCTGATCAGTGGCTTTCAAATGGTATAATGTACACAGACACAGTGTCATTTAGGAAAAGGTGCCATTCGCCTTAGGGGGTAAAGGGTTAAGACAGTTTAGTGATGCTAAACCCAATTACCTTCCGACATTCAAATATAAACTAGCCTAAGTTAAGAAGAAAATGTTAAGCTGACATAGAAATTATATAAAATGGAAGCAGCTTAGACTGCCATGTGAGAAACAGGCTGCATTTCACTTAGCTACCTAGGACTGATTAGCACTTGTTTCGTTGATAGTGAATGGATTTTTTTTATTTGTTCTTTTTACAGAGCTCCACCAAAGAAAGACAAACAGTAGCATTGTAGGATTTTATTGTAACTTATTTTACATTTAGAAATGTAAGTTGTTGATTCATCTATTTCTTAGAGATCAAATTAAAAACCCTTGCATCTGTGCCGAGTAAATTTATGGAAGCAGTTTATTGTAACATGTATGGCAGTATATAGGTTTAAGCCTATCTGATGCATGTTGTGTTTTATGTCATTGTAAGCTATTTCTTACTTGATCATCACACAATACCAGGCATCTTTGTTTGTGTTTTTCGCTTGTGTATAATATTAGCTCAAATCTGTTATCAACCTACAAGTAAACATGTTCCATCAATTGAAGTCCTTTAAATTTACTGCAGTAACCCAAACAAAGTTTCAGAATATGTAATTTTTTTAAAGAAATTTGCATTTACATTGAATGACTATGTGGAAAAAATTATATCTGTAGAGGGTGGTACAGGGGTATTCTCGTGACGCTTGATTCGCTGATTTTATTTTCCGTGAAACGTGCATTTACTCTTCTACGCGATTTTGAGGCGCAAGTTCTCCGAATGGTTAAAGTCGTCTATGCGGAGTGACTTAGGTATGTGATTTGCAATACTTAGCCATTCGCAATTTCGCTTTCTTCAAACACTGTTTCTAATGTAAGAACAAGTTATTACTTTTATTTCGTGATTCGGGAAAACGAAATTTTTGTAACCGTGATCCGTGATATTCTGTTTTTCTGTTCGTGAACTGTGCCAGAGACCCCCCTGTACGACCCCCTCTGTAGGGTTTGTGCAAGAAACGAACAAAAATCTTACTGTCCTAAACTAGTACATTGTATTTTTAAGAATAACTAGAGTGAGTTGTATTAAATTAATATACATACACTATAGTTTTCTCTGCTGTATTAAATCAGTGTACAGGTATATTTCAAAGCTTGGACTATGATAATTTTATTATTTGTCTTTTTAATAAAATGTAAGGTGTCCAGTAATGAATTATTTGTATGTTTTTATTTGTGACAAATATTTGGAATTATAGGACTGTAGAAAAATGATTGAAATTCTCATTGGAGAAATTAAGCGACTTGGAATGCGGGTGTAGAGGAAGGGTCGAGGGATGCATAGTGGGTGACATAGGCTCGTCAAAGGTGTGGCGAAAAATAGTTTATATCATTACAGTTATTACATTTTCACTGTTAAAGTTTTTTGCACGTAATTTTTATATTAGTACTAGTAAAGCTTTTTAAAAACTTTGCAAATATCTGATTACCCGATTTGTTACGAGACTTGAGATGGCGGGATGCAGGATAAAAATATTTTGGCGGCAGCGGGATTTCTCTGGTAGACGGGATACGAGATTTTTACAATTGACGGCGGTATGTCACACGTTAAGTGGAGAACTGCTACATTACCCTGTCGGGATCAGGATAAATTTTCTGAGAGGAGCGGGATGGCAGGATTGAGCTACAATTAGTGGCCGAATTGAAGAAACCTTTGTTGGACCCTCTTTACATAAACTTCTGGTGACAGTTCTTTCTTAATCCGTACTTTTGATCGTTGGGAGTCATAATTTTGGCTGGTCACGCATCCCTAGGACGTGACGAGTCAAAAGAGCGTACGCATAGTAAAGCTAGTCGCTGTGAGGCCCAAAAGAAATGTCTTGACGAGAGTAAAAAATAATCCTACCTTGATAATTTTAACTTTTTTTAACGTGCAAAACTACAAAGAAGAAGTAGAGACAGGAATAAGATGCCGAAACCCTAGTGATGATAAACGTGCGGTTGAATCAAAATCCAGACGTGACTGGCAAGGAAAACGTACCGAAAGTAATTAAAATACGATCGAAATGACATTTTTGCGCCAATATCGTAGCAGCGGATTTTAATGGGACAAACATCTTTTTCAATATTTCAACTTCAATTGTTTTTTAAATATTTAACAAAGGAACGTTTTGTTTCAGCTGCCAATAGCTCTCTGCTTGAATGGCGACATCATTGAGCGCAGAACTTTCTAAACATTGTTTCTCGGGGTAAAAAAGAAATCCTGTAAATTATTTTTAAAATAAGATATAAGTATGTAAAGGTTTTTTTGGTTAGAAGCGGGTAACGACCTTGCTAAGATAATTTTTAAACTGCCTTTTAAATATATATCGGTTCGCGTGATATTTCGCACGTGATTCAGGGTTGGATGCGTGACGGCTAGACGCATTTTTCGTCACGCCGTGATATCAATTTTTCTCCAGGAGTAGCATAGAAATTCTGTAAGTTGTTGTAAAATGAGAAGCAAGCAACTAAGTTTTCTTTGGCCAGAAGAGGGTAACGACTTCGGCAAAATACGTTCTCCGTTGTCTTCAAAATATATAACTCCGAGCTCGCGTGATATTTCTCACGTGCGTGGTTGCATACGTGACGGTCTAAACGCGTCTACGTCACGAAACTGTCACAGCATGTATAAGCTGTTTGCAGTGCGCGTCATAATAGTCCAAGAAAGTGAAACAATTCATGCTGTTATTAAACATTTTTAATATCGTCACTCGCTGAGCACATCTGGTTGGAACTGAACAAAGATCTTTCAACAGAAATCGAGCGTAAACATGGCATCAAATCTCGTCATTTGGTTTGTACTTATCAGCACATGGCTCTTGTTTACAAGTTCTTGGAGTTTATGCCCGAGGATTTTTTTCCAAAACATCAACGAAAAAACCATGCCGTACAAAATGATCGAAGGGGTCTACACAAAAACGAAGGACTACTACAATAACTTTCCTGTGTATCGAAGAGAGAACGTTGATAACCTGGGACTCTATTACTATCAGGACAAAAATGGTGACAAACTTTTAACTTTTGGAAACCATCTCGGTGACAGTTTCTTTGACAATTACGGCCTGGCTGCTAGACTTAACAGGGATCCCACGCTTTGGCTGCTTTCTGCTTTAGACAGAAATGATGTATTTGGTCGACTTGTCAAGGAATGGATATACTACAACCTTCGCAATAAAACAAATTGCGTTGTACCTGAAGATGCATCTTTTCCTATGATCAAAGCCGTGTGTGTGGACGAAGACTTCAGAGAATGTAACTCGGACAGGGTTTATTTGAACCAGCGCCTCAACGATACCAGTGGGACCATTTGGAACGATCCTACAACAGACTATTTCTATCGCCTTGAGGGCTTGTTTCGTGATCTTCGTCCTGTATATAAACATAGCACTATAGCATCGTTGTATCTTCAATATGTAGACGGCTACTGGGTGGTGACTAACTCGTACAGACTGACAAACTCTGAAAACGCCATGCTGAGGGTCAAAGATTTCGCGCAGAGACCCGAGTACATAACGGAGACTTGGTGGAAATGGTCACCTGGATGGCGTGACATGCGCAGTCTCAGAGTTTTGTGTCGGGGCGTGACTTCGATGGCTAACCTCTGTCCGTCCAAACCGTGTGGTAGCAAAGGCACTTGCGTTTACACTTCCAGTAACGAAACGCTCTGTCTCTGCGGTTCCGGCTACACGGGAGTTAAATGCTCGGTCAACAAACCGTGCCCGGCGCGACCTCAAAAACCTGATACAGAGCTTAATTTTGAAACCCTGGGAAATCGTCCCGGGGATCTTGGCATGGCATTCTGCAGTGGGTCCTATCCATCCTTGAGGTATTACCTCTGTGTGGATGGCATTTACACTTCACAATGGAGAGGACAAGGATCATCGGTCTGTACAAGAGGGGAAGCGAGTACCACTGTTCCCGCAGCTCCACAACTTGGGTTTTTATTTCTGCAAACTACAGGCACGCCCAAGGTTATGCCTAACTTCAAGGACTACCTTTATGTAGTCCCACTCGCCATCGTCCTGCAAATTTTTCTGCCGGTCGTTTGGCTGATCTGTGCATTCTGCAAGATGAGGTGCCAGGAAATCAGAGGTTACCGCGCGAGGTTGGAACTGCATCCCCGTCAGGTTGGCCATGAGCTGGACAGACTGCCGGGAGTCACCGCAACAGGCTGTCAGAGGGGACCCAACCAAAGTGATCAATATTCACAGCAGTCCGGTCAAGAATACCTAGGCCTCCACAGATCCAGAGATGTCAATGTAAGCCGGATTATTTCCATGGACATGTCTTTCTCATTCTACCTATGGCTTTTCTTCCTTATCGGTTGCGATGCGACCCACTGCACCATGTACGGTGAAGTCTTCAACATGTTGCGAATAATGGCTATTGTGATGGTCTGTGTCTCTCCTGCGTTCGTCCTGCTAGAGAGTTTCTTCTGCCATGAACTGGACTACCTTAAAAACATAATAGAAGACGAATCCGCTTCAGAATACATAAAAAGAATGCGCGAAGTGCCACCAAAAATTGACATTACTGTCGAGTGCTGCCATTTCGAGACTGATACACGAATTGTGAACTACAGAGACGCCAGTGGAAACAGACATACCCGCACGGAACCCTTGTACCTTAACAGCAAAGTAGTGACCTTTGTGGACCACGAAGAGTTCTCTTTTGGTTCATGGGTAGACGTTTCCAAGAATGAAATATCTTCACTGACAGACGCAACTCTAATCCGGTTCGAGATCGACTCGAGTATTCAATTCGGTGATCAGGAAACCGCGAACGCTCACACCTGGCAAGTAGCAGAAATGGTGCGGCGAAATCTACATCGAGACGTGTTTCCAGAACAGCAGACGACGAAAGAAATTCCAGGGTTGAAGAAGCGCGTCTCCGCGTTCAAAGACTTAACTGTGAAGCCGTTCTGGATGCGCCCACTGTTCTTTTGGATTGCCACCCTCTTGCAGATGACTTGGCCCTACCGTTGGTTATTTAGGGCCAAGACAGCTAAGAAACACCTCGTCTTGGAGAAAACGGTGTACAAAAGCACAACACCGCCGAGGGACGTGGATCCCAATGCAGCTGGTGAAACATCGTCTGTCGTGAATTCAAGAGGCACAGACACAAATTACCAAATGTCGCTGATGAATAATATTTTGGGCACAACTAACGCACCTCACAACCAAAATGCCGCAGTTCTTTCAGGCCCGTCTCTTCCTTTTCCAGCTGGGATGAACCCGAATG
>JAEMPF020023614.1:80869-96454 GCA_022496165.2 Catalaphyllia jardinei | reverse complement strand
AAGTACAACGACGAACTCAAATTGGAGTTGAAAGCGACTAAACAACGGGTGAAGGAGCAAGAAGAAGAAATTTACGAGCTCTACGAAAATATGGACACGCTCGAACAGTATACAAGAAAAAATTCCCTTGAGATCGAGGGTATTCCCGAAAATTTTTGTAACGACGAAGACGCGGTTTTGAAAGTCGCAGAAATTCTGAACGTTAACGTAAAACGCGAAGATATCGACATTTGCCATAGAATTAAGAGGAAAAAGACAAGACCCATTATAGTAAGATTTGTTAGCCACAAAGTTAAAAGGGCACTTTACAAGCAAAGGGTTCAACTAAAGAATATCAGCTTCTCGCAGCTCTTCCCGAGCGCTTCTGCGGCGGCAAGAGCTTCATCGAACCGCATATTTATCAACGAAAATTTAACTGCATGCAGACGAAACCTGGTGCGTTTGGCCAACAAAAAGAAAGAAGACGGATTACTTAAAGGAGTGTGGACGGTAGATGGAAAAATCTTTGTAAAGACTTCGCCTGAGGGTAGGCCGATCCGAATTAACAATGAGGATGATTTATTGAATCTTTAGTTTAACATGAATTGCTGTCAGGTTGCCACCAGTACTAAAGCTATATAGTAAATGAGGGAAGTCTTAAGGTTCTCTAAGAAAGCGTAGCGAGAAGTTCAATCTCTTAAATTTTTCTTTAGTTTATTTAGTGGCTTTACCGTTTATTGTATTTGTTACTGTTATTATTTTTATTTTTTTTGGTGGGTGGCTGTTTTGCCAAACTACACAAACACATTCCAATGCAAAATGATTTAATTTGCAAAGTCATCTCACTTAACGTAAGGGGAATACGGGATCAAGCGAAGAGAAGGAGCATCTTTTCATATTTAAAAGATCAAAAGGCAAGCATTTACTTTCTTCAGGAAACTTATTCTGAGCTAAAAGACGAAACAATCTGGCAAAACGAATGGGGTGGTAAAATGTATTTCTCCCATGGGTCTCGACACAGCAAAGGCACTTGCATATTAATAGACCCTTCAATAATCTATAGTGTACAAAACTCTTTCAGTGATAACTCAGGAAGAATGGTTCTCATTACAGTCAGTATAAATGGGCAGAAAGTTTCATTCTGTAATATCTATGCACCAAATAGTCCATCGGAGCGATTAGAATTTATCCAAGAACTGAATAATTGTATCATTGACAAATCTGAATTGACCAACCTCATTGTTGGAGGCGATTGGAATTGCACATTAACAAAAAAAGATAAAAAAGGTGGAACACCGTGGAAACCGACACAATTCAGGAATTTACTTTTGATGACAATGGAAATTTTTGATCTAATAGATATACAAAGAGCTCGTTACCCAAATTTAAATACTTATTCCTATGTATCCAAGGCCTTCAATGTTAAATCTAGATTGGATTTTATTTTAATTGCAAAGAATCTTTCGAAATTCGTCAAAAGCACCGGAATTAAGGCCTCGATAGCTCCGGATCACAAAACAGTTCATCTTTGTTTATCCTGGCCAAACAACTCCCCAAGGGGACCAGGATTTTGGAAATTTAATAACACCCTATTGAAGGACGAAAATTACACAGGTGAAATCTGTGAATTAATTCCTCAAATACGTGAGAAATACGATTCTTTGAAAGACAAAAGATTAGTATGGGAATTAATTAAAATGGAAATTCGTGATCACACCGTATCTTTCACGAAAAGAAAAGCTAGAGCTGCTTTTAAGCGGGAAACTGAAATTTCTAAACGGTTGGAAGAGCTTGATTATAGAATATGTAACAGCGATAATTTGTCCAACATAGATGACATTTTAAATGAATACGAGAGTCTTAAAATGGACATGCAAGCAATATACGAGGAAAAAGGACGTGCGGCCATCTTTCGATCTAAATGTCGATTGGTGGAGAAAGGAGAAAGACCGACTAAATATTTCTTTAATTTAGAAAAACGAAATTATAATAGGAAAACAATCACCGAACTCCAAACAGACGATAACGAAATAGTAAAGGAAGAAGATAAAATTTTAGAAACAATAGAGAAATTTTACGAAGATTTATATAGATCCAAAATAACTGTGTCCCAAGTGGACTTTGATGAATTCATTAAGGATGTCGAAATTCCAACGCTTGATAACAATGAAAAGAATGAGCTGGAAGGGTTCTTCACTTTGGAAGAATGTAAGAAGGTGTTAGAAACATTCGAAGACAATAAATCTCCAGGCGAAGATGGGTTTACCGCTAAGAGGGGTCAGGCAAGGCTGTCCGCTTTCCCCGTATCTCTTCATACTTGGGGCCGAAATATTAGCGAACAGACTTCGTCAGACAGTAGAAATCAAAGGGATTAATTTATTTGGAAACGAGGTTAAAATAAGCCAATTCGCAACGATACTAACCTATTCTGTGCAGATATTACTTCTGTAGAACACGCTCTTAACACGGTCAGTAAATTTGGTGCCATATCTGGTTTAAAATTAAGCGGAAAAAAGACTAAGGCGAGGTGGCTAGGAAAGTGGTCAACGAACAAAACCAAGCCATTACAATTAGAATGGCTAAACGAACCTGTTAAAATTTTAGGGATATACTTCTCCTATGATGAGAGCAAGAACAAGCAGCTTAACTTTGATTTAAAAATTCAGAAATTACAGTCAAAACTGGATTTATGGAAAGCAAGAAATTTGACCCTGTTCGGAAAAGTTTTGATCATGAAATCGCTCGGGCTGTCACAAATAGTGTACGCAGCGTCTAATGTTAATGCGCCGAAGGAAACTATATACACCATCAAAACTAAGTTATTCAGTTTCCTTTGGAACAACAAAAAAGACAAAATTAAGAGAGAAAGTATTTATCAAGAATATGATAAAGGCGGAATTCGTATGACTGACGTTGAAATAATGATAAAGGCATTAAGACTTGCCTGGATCCCAAGACTTTTAAATCCCGTCAGCCTTAATTGGAAATCAATACCAGATAATTTTTTTTAAAAACTTGGAGGATTAAACTTTCTGCTCAGATGTAACTACGATGCAAAATATCTAGATCCTAAGTTGCCAGCCTTTTATAAGGATATTCTATCTTTTTTCTCTGAACTTAAATCTCAGTACAACTATGAACATGGGCAGGAAATAATCCTTTTTAATAACAAAGCAATTTTAATCAGCGGGAAACCCTTCTTTCTTCGGGAATGGTTTTCCAAAGGAATTATCTGTATCATGGACTTACTTAATGAAAATGGAAAATTTCTTTCTTTTCAAGAGTTTCAAAGCAAATACGACTTGAGAACTAATTTCCTAAATTTTTATCAAGTGATAAATGCTATTCCGAAAGCTCTAGTGATTAAAGCACGTTCTCAAGATAAACCTAAAGAAAATTATCTAGGAAGTCATAATACTAAGTTTGAATTAGCTGAAAATATGGAATTTGACTTACAGAAAATAAAGGCAAAGGATTTCTAGTGGTTACTAAATGAAAAGACCAATAATTCGTTTCCTACCGGCCCAAAAAAATGGAGCAATATTATGAATTTAAATTTCACCGAATGGCAACACATTTTCAAATTGGCAAAACAGATTTGCAGAGAAAATAAATTAAAAGAATTCCACTACAAATTCTTACATAGAATTATAGTAACCAAGAAAGAATTATGTCGCTTTGGTATTAAACAAGATAGTGATTGTTTATATTGTGGAAATGAAGACTCCATCGAACAAACATACATTTATTGACTGTCAATTCTCAAAAGCCTTCCAGCGAAGAGTTACTCAGTGGTTCAATAATGCAAATCACACTAATCAACAGCCGTCTGTTAAAGAAACGTTATTCGGACTCTCTCCCAACTCCTCAATTGTAAACAAAACTCTGTTAAGAAAACTCAATTACACCTTGTTGTATCTGCGCTATTACATTTACTCCAGCAAACTCCACAATAGATCAATTACTCTCTCTGATTTCGTCACTAAATTAAGCGTAAAGTATAAGGTTGAAAATCTAGATTTAAATTGATCTAATAGTTAAATATCTTAAAGAAGATGTCCTTTCAAGTAGATACCTGTATTTCCTTACCTAAATCTATAAATAATTACTGGAACATTCAAATAGTACCGAACGAAAGTTTTATGTTACTTAGTCTTGTAAGTAGTGTATTTAAGTGTATTTAATGTCTCATTATGTTGTAAACAATGCTTGTATTTTGTAATTATAATAAAAATGAGTATTGCAAAAAAAAAAAATAGTTTCCCCGTGTTTTTCACTTAGACCGCGTGTTTTCCACTGAGACCCCGTGTTTTCCACACCCCGGGACCCTGTATCCCGTGACCCGTTGGTACGGGGCCCTATCCAGCGAAAAGGACAACAATTACCAGATTACATAACGTGAAGGGCGCCTACATCTAAAAACCCATTAAATTACCGAGTGGCCAGCTTCTGGGGAATGAAACTTATGGTGACTGAAATGTTACATTTTTTTATGATCTATATAAAAAAGTAGATTTAGAAGCCAGTGTTTGAGTAAAAAAAGAAACAAAAACAAAATAAAACAGTAAACTATTTACGGTTGATTTGAAAATTTTGGAAACTAATGAAAGACTCTTCGGTAAACCAGCATCTTACGAGCGTGTCACATGACTGAAATAAACAAAAGGGATAAAAAACTAAAATAAAATAGCGCGGCGATATGAACAATACTAAACTTGATGAGTTACTTGAAGATATATTTACAAATCGCAGAGATGTCTGGGACTTAACATATAGGATACTTCTATGAAAAAGAAAACGTCATAGCTGACACAATACTGAAGGTTAGATAAAATTAAACAAGGCTTACTTTGCGGTGTTATCGTTTTTTTCCCTGGCTGAAATCACGATCTTCCATATGGTAGGAATTGAGCCAGGAATAAGCCGCCGACGACAGTCTTCCATATGAAACGCTCTTGAAAAACATTCCTCCGCGAAATGGACTGACACGCGCCACAAAGTTTCCGCTCGGGTTTAAAGTTCGCGCGGTGATTGTGCACGAATCTCAACCACTTATCTCGCTGACTTTTTATTGTGGGACTAAAATGAGCAGAAATATCTGCATTCATATCTGATCTATTGCTGCATCCGTGTACTACACAACAATGGGGCATGATTCCATTCGAATAGAGCGCTAGATTCACGTTGCGAAACCAGTTAACTGCGAGCTACATAGAGATGTTATAACAAAATTCGCCATGTGAGCCTAGTCGGTTAGGAGTATGACGTCAAGGACTAACATGGTTTAATGGCGGACGAAAATTTCTCGGGAAAAACCTTAAAAAAAAACATCTTCCAGCGGTTGCTGAACAAAACGGCTTGGACAGGTGAGTAAGTACCACTCAAAGATTCAGAAATTGCAAAAACAATGAGTTCGAAAAATTTCGTCGCAGTGGCACTTTAACGCTCACCGTCGAGATCTATAGCAGCACTAGTTAGAATAAAATAAGACATAATAAATATGTGTCGGAATAGTTCGACTAGAAGTTCAAAATTTCAAATACAGAAGTAAATAACGAGACTTCCTTTCTTGTTGCTTGTTAAAACCCGCATTCTTGAATTCACAAACACTAGTCAGAATCCGAGTCAAGAGGTTTGATTCTTTTATACATAAGTTTTGCTTGGGTTTTTCTAACGCACGAAAGGTAGTGGACGGTTAATTTAAAGTGTTTATTGCTACACTAATATGCTCTCCGCTTATAACAGCACCCCCAAAAAAGAGAAAGGGGCTGCTGTGCTGTTTGCTTGCTTTGCTGAGAAAAAGTTGGCCGAAATGTTGGGTGAGTGAGTTCGCGAAAATCGTGCTTTCTTTTCTCCGGAATAGAAGAGCGACACTGGGCACCGGATATTTCTCCCGAACTCAGTTCAGTAAGAGTGTGAAACATCTTCAACTGTTGTTTCTGTGAGACGGTAGAGTAGCTAGTGATACTTTGAACGTTTTTGCGTCCTGACAGTTGCATAATATCAGGTGGCGGCACGTCGTTGTTGATTAAAGTTTGAATCATAGTTTTTTAGCCGCTGTGGTTTTTCAAGTTTGGCCCGTATCTGGCTCTTTGGGCCATTGTTTTCATTAAGGTATTTAGTTTATTTACACCGACTGAAGCTTTATTAAACGAAGGTTTCCCGGAGCCAGATTTTACAGTGTTTACTACTGCCAAGTAAAACGGTGCATCGTCACTTTTCATTTCCGCGGGTCGCTTTTCGCCGTAGTTTTGTAGGCCTTTACTTGACATTTCTCGTTGTTCGGCACAGAAAACATTTTCGGTGCAATGGCTCTTACATTCCGAGGATCGTTTCCTGAACACGTTTTCTCTTTTATTGAATTCGAGGTACTCCTGCCGTGTACAAGTTTGACAAAGTTTTACACCTTTTCAACACATTTCTCTGTGCTCCTTGCAGCCTCGTAACCCGAAATGGATTGTCTTGTTGAACCACACCGTGTTTAAAAGCAAGCGCTTCCCAAGAGGTTCTTTTCATACAGAACTTGTATATCTTTCTCACTTAAAGCAGCAGAACCATTAGGCTTGTTGCCCTTGCCTTTCCGATTTAGATCCTGTCGCTTTGAATTAAGCGCTTTCCGAGTTTGCTCAAACTGGACTTTTAACTTTTAACTCCACTACTCTTCTGGAAGAGAAACAGTTATTGCCACTGAGTCAATTTCTTAACCCCAAAATAAGATCTTTCATGAAGGAATAAGAACCTATTTTTCTTTGTTGATAATAAATCCCAAGGTGCCCCGCGAGCAGTTGGTTTCTCCTACCCCAGACGAGTGAGAAACCACTGCAAGCAACCGTGCGTTTTTTTTGAAGTAACCGCCGTCCAGTGCCATGGACTGATAATTAAATGTAGACCGGTAAAACTAGTTTAAAACCTGGTTTAGGATCGCACGCATGCGCTTACCAACACAACTGTTGTGTTGAAACACGAAGCGATCCTATAAGGTAAGGACACGCCACCTTTGAAGCACTTTGTTTGCTTTTTTTGTGCAATGGTAGAAAGCCGAAATAACGGTCGGCAAACATAGAAGTCGTGAAGAAGAAGCGTTTTTTTCCGTTAAAACAGCGGAGTCATTTTAATAAGTGGTAAATAATAAAAATACAGTGAGAATTGCATCGTTCTTTTGTCAGCGCTTTTGGTGAGATAAATTTTGATTCTTTTGTACTAAAACACTTCCAGAAAAAAAAAATTCACAAATGATCTTGGCATCCAATGCATCACGTGGGGCGTGACGAGCTCGCGCATGCTCGATGGAAAAGCAGACGGTTGTTCGCAGTGGTTTTTCTCCCGTTTGGCGTAGGAGAAACCAACTGCTCGCAGGGTAATCCCAAAGATTCTAGGATTTGAACAACAATAGCAGCCTCTTGGGAAGAAAGTTCACGAGAGGGGCTGATAATGGCCATATCATTGAGATAAATGAACAGTCCTTTGTTACGAATTGACCCAAACAAAAGGCTTCAACATCTTGGTGAAAACTCCTGGAGCCGAAGAAAGGCCAAGGACAAAGAAATTAATTAAAAAAGAGTCGAGTTCCACTCAAATCTCAAATACTTGTAATGATCCGGATATATGGAGATCGTAAAGTAGTTTTAAGATCTTTTGTGGTAAAGAACTCAGAACCCGAGAAAAGGTCTAATACTGTTTAACCCCTCCATCATGAAACGATGGTATTGCGCAAACCCCCTTTTTCCTTCTCAAATAAATTTGAAGACTTTAATTTTCATCAATATCAAAGCAATGAAAAAAAAAATAAAAGTACTGATTTGATCATTGTGCTTGAGTGATTCCACAGCCACCAGTTGCATCAACTCAGCACATTGGTTGTGGGGTAATCGTTTCTCATGTTAAAAATATCCTAAACCCTCTTTGCTAGTGTTTAAATTGCCTTTAACAGCAATTATCCTATTTCTTGGATAACCAAAATAGGAGATTTATTTCGAGACCTTTTGAAATAAAACAAATTTGTTCTATGACCAATGGATTCTCATGCTTCTGTGGTTTCTGTGGTTGAAGATCTTGCCCATGATTGGTCATAACACAATAAACATTCCAGACATATTTTAGGTGTTCACGGTTTTGTGAGTTTGACTGGAAAGCTCTCTAATAACTGTCTTTTACATGTGCCGTGCACTTCAATTGTACAATGTTAGAGCAGTGATTGACCTTTTAAGGGGCTATACATTATTGTGAACTGCCAACGTACAAATAGTCCAAAAATGGAGTAGATTCTAGAAAGTAAATTTAACAAAGCCTGCAATGATTACAGACCGATTGAGGGTTGTTATTGCTTTATTCAAGTGAAACATACTTAGTATAAGCTTTTGCTGACAAGAATAGTACAAATCTAGAATATTTACTATTGTATTCCCACTCCGCTTACCTTTGTATTATCTAGTGAAACCACAAACTGCCTTTTGTAAGATTTGGGCCTCTAATAGAACCAATAAATTGTAACCATTTTAGCGTTCTGGAAACAGAATAAAGTATACGTGTAAATAAGCAAATTAATTTCAAAATTATTATCAGTTAAAGACTATTAAATTACTGTATAACTAAAATAACACAATAGTCACCTATTAATTTGCTATGAACTTCAACTAGACTCGAACATACAGCTGTAGAATACTTTTCCTTTATGTTCTAAAGATACTAATATATGCAGTGCATCATTTACTCTGAATGACAGTACTGATTACAAAAATCCAACAGTTTAGCTGTCCTATTTTAATGATTCTGTGCGTGGCTATTTTTTTGAAGGGCCAGGGAAATGACTGTACAACCGAAAATTTACTAATGGGCTATAGAATTTAGTAATGTTCAAAGATGTTCAGACTTCACACTTCCACTTCGCTGGCAATCAAATTGAAAATTTTCAGTGTAAAACGCAGACTACGGACTGCAGACTGTTGTAAAATGCAGACTGAGATTAAAAATGCGCACTTTAGACTACTCACTTTTAAGGTATATATTGTGTTATAATAATAGTATCAGACCCTGATCTTACCATCAATTTCATTGATACATGACACCTGAATCAAAACTCTTGCGACCATTTAACCTTTCTCTTCTGTCAATCATACATTCCTAATATGGTGTTATACTTGTAGGCCATGCCCCTCTTGTTTTCAACATATGGCGGGCACTGTGTAGCCTGTTCGTTGAACATGCAATGGCTGCTTGTTATTCTTTAAGTTTACTTTGGCAAGTCAGAGGTGTTTTACTTACGCAGGGTTTTAGCGTGAGCATTATACATGTAGCAAGATTTCTGCAGGTAGGGAAGACAGTGAAGAAAATTTCAAGAATTTACATGTACAGAAATACCTCCAGCGTTGATTAGCCACCCCAGACACGAAACGCAAGACAAATAGACAGTAGGATAAGAAGAATAACAATCAACCACGTTGAACAAACAGGCTACGCAATGACCAAATGATTTTCGAAAACAATACCGGCATTCCTATAACACCATATATGAATGCTTGATTGACAGAAGCAAATCGCCAAATGTTTGCAAAAGCTTTGATTCAGGGATCGCGTATCATTGAAATTGGCGGTAAAAATGATTATTCGAGCAAATTGTAGTGAAAGACTACACTCCAGTCAGCCTGAATCACACTCTGGTTACACGCAACATCACTCCAGTTAACAGGGATTTCACTCAGTTTAGCCTGGACATTACTCAAGTTAGCCTGGATATCCCCAAGGTTAGCCTGAATAATGCTCCAGGTACCCTGTTTACGGTTAGGTTTTAAAGGTGAGAATGGTAACATCATTCAGCTAAAAAGTCTAAGCTCTGCAGTCTGCATTTTACCCTCAGTCTGCAGACTTATTTTTACCTTTCGGTCCGTACTCTGCTGACCGAATCAAAAATCTAGTGTAAAATAGGCTTGCTTAAACTTTAAAACTGTAATCAACCCTAACGCCTACCGCTGTCAGCCATAACAAATAATAATAAAAAAGACAACATATCGGATAGCTTACCTCTTAATCTATTCCACAGGTCACCCAAGCGTAATTTTAGGGTTTGTATGGTTAACTGTGGCTGAAATGTAAGAGTTTGTATGGAAATTAGAAGATGACGTTATAGTCGTTCAATGTACGAGTTATTTAATTACCATACTCTTGGACATTTAATGTTATCATTCTTGTCCGTGCTAGAGTTTAAACGTTATTTGAGCGAGTTTTGATATATATGCCCTATATATGGTATTATAATAAGGTAAGAAGCGTCGGCCAGATTAACCACAAGACACTCTTCGGAGCATTTACTCAATTTTTTTCGCTGAACTCATAATTTATGGCCTGTAGTTTCTCTCTCTCCACAGTCCAATGAAGTACACACACAGATTTCGGTGTACCAGCTGAGCGGTGACGACAGTAGAATGATGAACTTCGGAGGCTGCCCCATCATTTTAAGCTATTTTCCCAGCTAGCGCGCTGAAAACTGAATGTGTTTAGCTTCCAATATCGCTTGCGATCTAAAAACTCTGTTCAAAATGGTGAAATCCGACGTGCTTTGCAGGGCTACAAACTCACCACAACATGCTGCCACCAGTGCTGCTCGGCCCCTCTCCAGTGGAGAGAGTCAGCTGAGTGCAGGCCAAGGACTACGTAAAGGGCGGGAGAATAAATAGAGATAGAGATCAAAATGTAGAATGTGTTAATCGTAAATAAACGAGAGAAAACAGAACGATACAGTCCAATTAATTGCTGAAACAGCTAAACGCAGAGAATTACTCAACGCTGTGGATAGCAGAGCTTCACGGCACTGTCAAGTCTTGCTCTCAACTCTTACCTTTCACGTTCTTCCTCACTGAAACCCTGTCTTGTGGACATTACGTTAACTCGGCTATCGTTTGTTGGTATAACAACACAAATAAGTTTCCTTTTCTTAAAATCCGCCAAGATGACATTTCACGTAAGGATTACCTCGATACGCCCCTCCGCCTGTCAGTCCCCCAGAGTGTGTAAGTACGATGACGTCATAACCCAGTTTTCTCGGCTTGATGGGTTACCAAATTTGCCAAGAATGGGGCGCCGTCCTAGCAGCCCTTCATGCCGCCTAGGAAAGGCAATGACTACTAGACTAGTGAACATCACGATTTATTAAACATATAACTTGCTTAATAAACACACAAGTCAAACAGAAGACAAACCCGAGACTAGTAAACTGATCGCCAAAATTCCGAATTTTGACTCTTCACCTAAAACTACTTCAGTAGTAAATACAGAAACAAAGAAAAACGACAGAGACAGAAAGAAAGACAGAAAGAAAGAAAGAAAGAAAGAAAGAAAGAGAGAAAGAGAGAAACAAAGAAAGAAAGAAAGAAGGAAAGAATGCAAATAAAAAAATAAATAAATAAATAAATTAATTAATTAATTAAGTAATAAATATCTTGATTAAACACTGCCCCAATGATTTCGCTGCCACCTAGGTAGTAGTTCTTAATAGTTCGAAGTAGTCTCAGCTCTTTCAAACCATTGGCCTATGTTTCAAAAGGATTTCAATCATCTTCACAACCGGTTTCAGGCATATGCAGCAGCTGGTTTTAGCAGACCTCTCTATTTTGTAGCAAATGTATCTGCACCTTATTTATAGCTCCCTCTCCTATGACTTTTAAGGTCAGGGATTTGAATATATGGAAGTTTCAACAGGTAAAGTTCTGTACCGTTAACAAACCCCCAACCATATTAGTGAAATATTTAATGTCATGTCTTAACTGTAACGGCATACGTATAATACTAGACTACTAAGAATTCCGTCCGCTTGCCCTCCTGTAGGACAAATGTAAGGAAACGTTTACTCTGTTTCCAAGGCACCAAAAAATTATTATTTTTCTTATCCGCGAAAATAAAATAAAATACTCAAGTATTGTCTTAAACGTAACTCATCTTTCTTCGTACGTAACTCATCTTTCTTCCTCCCACCGAGGTCAAAAGATTTTTTCTTTACCTCGTGTGGTTCCCTGATTCCCTTTACTAGGGCTAACGCCCAGTGGGTTATTCATGGGTTAAATTAGCACTTAAATTTACACTTCAGAGGTAATTCTCTGTTCCATTATTTGTTTTCATAGTGCCACGCGGCACAACGTTCATATGTACCCTTACTTTCTCTTCGCCAAGATTCACCATCTCAATCGACCACGACTTTCTCTGTCCGACCTCGTAGCTCAGTCGGCAGAGTAACGGTAGATCTAATCCGGAGGTCGTTGGTTCGATTCCCACCAAGGTCAAAAGATTTTTTCTTCACCTCGTGTGGTTCCCTGATCCTTTTTACTAGGGCTAACGCCCAGTGGGTTATTCATGGGTTAAATTTAGCACTTAAATTTACACTTCAGAGTAAATTCTCTGATCCATTATTTTTCTTCGTATAAGCTTATTTAACTTTTCCTTAGTAAGCTTGCGTGTAATATCCCATAAAGGTAGTCCCCTACACGTTCATTTTTTATAATTTTCTGGGCGCCCTTGTCTCATAGATTTGATAATAAAACATGAGCCATAATCAAGGACGGAGACCGTAAGCGCGCGCCATTTCTAGTGTTGGGGTTGGCCTTATGATATGGGACCATTTTTTTTATTTTTAGAACAAATTGCGCCATCGCCTGCGGCACTCGCGGGTACATTCCTGCGAGGATTTTCGCGGATGTCGCGCAGGGGAAATGGTGTCTCGAACCTGAAAAACACACTTTTTCCGTTAAATCAGAGCATAAAAGTACATAGAAGAGTCCTGTTTTTTCTTCTTTGCCTTATTCCCTACCATTGCTGTGAAAAATTGGCAAGAGAATCTCGCAACTCTCACCATTTCATCGCACAACGTGACAACATCCACGCGAGACCCCAAGACAGGTACGTGGATCAGCGCAATTTGTTCTAAAAATAGAAAAATTGTCCCATATAATGGGTCCGCGCAGATTCCAAGACTTACGGTCTCTGTCCCTGATTATGGCTCCTGTAATAAAATTATATTTATTGTTTGATTAGAGGTAAAAACACTGAAACTAAAACTTTGCAGGTAACTTAGAAATGGAATGCTGTTAAGCAGTAATTTTCTTGTGCAATTAACACTGCTTGTGATTATTTGTTGATAGGTTCTTACAAAACAACCGGTTAAAGAACATAACTCGGGACATCTTCAAAAATATCAGCCCGGTTTCCCTGTGAGTAGATCTACATAACAATCCCACCCCATCTTATTCAGACAAGATAAACGCGTCTCACTTCATTGTTGGACATTTGGAACATGTGTTGGCCAGTCAGAAAGCCCTCATGGTTGATAGCGTTCTGAATTCGTACTGTAGTCAAGTTAAGTAAAAATGAAGAAGGTAAAGTTAAATGATTTCTTCACCAAAAGGCTCCGAATTTTTACATTGCTTTTCCAATACCCTATCAGAGAGCTGCATCTAATCTCGTCACTCCCATGCCGTCTCACACTGGATTCTTTGTGCAATTGATCGCTAAAATTGATTATACTTCAACGGACGTTTTAAAATGCCATGTGAGGGTTTAAAAAATCCATTGTCACTGTGGTGAAAATCAAGTTATATCACGCCACAATGACGTTAAACATTTGCATGAAATTTGGCAGAAAATCGGCAAAATTGATTTTAAAATAAAAAAAAAATTGAAAGATGCACAAATCATAACTCTTCACAGAATATTTAGTAATACAGAACTTAGTTAAGAAAGATTTCAAAACATGGATACAAAGGAGCAAATTACTTAACAATTCTTAAGTAGGGCCATGTTTAAAACGAAATAGGATAATCCTAGTGCTAGGGTTACATTTTCTTTTTTTTTTCCTTCGTTGACGTGTTTACAATGCAGCTGGGTTACTCTACCACTAGGATAAGCTGAGCACTAAGGTTACCCTAGCGCCAGGGCCAGTATCACCTCTGCCTTCTCTTTTAGCTTCTAATCAGCAAAACAAAAACAACAACAACAACAACAAAATACATAGGACAGAGGGAATATCGGCGATAACTGGACATTCCGGATATAATTTGTTAACGTTCCGCTAGGGACAACTCGTCCAACCGAGACAAATATATTCAAGTAATCAAAATATGATTAGTTACAGGTAGAACAAACCAATTTCGATTTAAGAAAATGCGTATTAATTCACAATTTGTCTCAGTCTCGCTTTGGATATAAAAAAGTTCGAATAACGAATTTTTGAGACGAAATGTTTGCAACAATGTTTGTCGCCACTGTCGCTGTAGTATTCGATTGAATAACTGTTTACAGTTTTGCTATCAAATGCATCTTCTGCAAAAATATAAATTGCTGTCTAGGGTTTTAAGTGAGTTTAAAAATTGAAATGACTTCAGTGGAACTAAAAAATTACTCAATGCAAGTGTAAGTAGGCTTTTTTCAATAAAATTATTATCGGTTGCGTGTTATTTACCAGGTTAACTCAATATCGGCTAGAATTATTTCGGGTAGTAAGGTAATAGTGCCTTGCCAGTAAACACGCGGGCTATGTTTGGGTAAATCGGACACTAGGATTACCCAACCGGCTTGTAAACAGAGCATAAGATCACCCATTTTGACGATTGTTGCTTTAATAGTACTTGTTAGGACAGGCAAGTTCGAAATTAATTAAGCACGGGCCATTTGTGCCCCTCCTGTTGTAGGCTTTATACATTAAGTAATGCTAAATGACTGGTGAAAATATAAAAGGATCAACACTATATTTTGTCTAAAGAAAGCAGCCTAAAAAACGAAACAATGCAAGGTATTTATTAAAAACAAAATGCTAATACTGATAAATAAGCAATAACTAATTAACGAACTAATTAAAGAGCGAGTGATAATAAAAGAACTAGTACTAATTTAGAAATTAATTATAGAGCGAGTACGAATTTAAAAACTAATCAAAGAGCGAATATCAATGAAATAAGTTATTACACGGCTAAGAAGTATACATCTTTGTGCTTGGCTGAGAGCACGCAAATTAATAGTTAATTTTTTGACACTGCAGTGCAAATTAACCTGCACGCGTTCGTAATTGTCTTAGTCATATAATAAATGAGTAATCGTATGAGCAATTAAGGATTTACACTACTCGTAATTGTTGAAAACTTTTTTTAATTGCCTTCGCTTGAAGGCTTGTGCAATTTTAAGAAAATTTTCAATTAGAACTCGAAGCGTAAGCCTTAAATTGTACTCGCATTCATAAATTACCTACACTAATTAAAGAGTGAGTACTAATTAAAGATAGAGATACTTGGATATTCCAATATAGGGCATATCAGAAAGGGAAGATTTATTTCCTCATTTTTTTTAATTTGCAAGAATAATTTAGACAGATATATTCTCGTTTGAAGGTTGTTTTCATTTAGAACTGTTAGTGATGTGGACAGGCTCTTCTTCCCTTTCCTCTTTCCTGCTTTTTGTTTCCGTTAAAGAGGCTTTGTTTACGCTACTGCGGCAACTGTTGTTGAACAAAGGGTGAGAGGGTGTGTGACATTTCTAGTTTTTTCCCTAGATTTGAGGAAAACAAAGTGAAGTAGTCATCGGAAGAAGCATTCGTGGACTGTTTCCTCATATTTTAAGAAAAAAAAATTAAAA
>JAEMPF020023614.1:63369-75869 GCA_022496165.2 Catalaphyllia jardinei | reverse complement strand
TGCTTTACAATAAA
Organism: Catalaphyllia jardinei; assembly: GCA_022496165.2. Classification (NCBI taxonomy): domain Eukaryota; kingdom Metazoa; phylum Cnidaria; class Anthozoa; order Scleractinia; family Caryophylliidae; genus Catalaphyllia; species Catalaphyllia jardinei. The sequence goes on along the minus strand of JAEMPF020023614.1, from coordinate 75,855 downwards.
CAATGAGGGTCTTCAGGGACTTGTGACACTGCTAAAATATTCGACAACAAAGGCCAGTAATAACCGAAAAACAATACCAAAAAAAGGTAATTTATCTTCCGCGTACGATGCCAAAATCAGTGAGAATTTTTTCGTTGTTCTTGGTTAATGATGCACGATTGAAAAGCAATTTCAAAAACCCGTACTTCGTGTTTCATCGGGGTTTTCAAACATTCGAAAACAATGAAAGTACTCGGCCTACGGCCCCGTGCTTTCATCGGTTTTCTCGTGTTTGGAAACCCCGATAAATCACAAGCACCGGTTATTGAAATATTACATCAAATTTCATGGTATAACGTAAAAAAAACCATTGTATTGTCTTTTTTTTTTCATTTTTGCTTGTACGCAATTCGCTAGAATAAGTATTTTTAATTCTACAGAATTTTGTAAAATCGCACGTCATGTGAGCGTTCTGAGGAAGTAAAGACATGGTTAGGTAAATTAACTAAAGGTTCTTGATAACTGCAGGAGAAAGGAAAACTCCATCCTACCTCTAGATGAAACTAAAAGTGAAATATACTCACAGTCCCCTTATCTTCTCCTTTAGTAATCTTCTTTTCTTAAACTTTAGATTGCTGTTTGGAAACCAATTGAAGAATATTCCTTACCGAGCCTTCTATAACGTGGCTACAAAGCAAACTGGCAATAAACAGACCATGTGAGTAATATGAAGCAAACTAGTTGAAATTACAAGGGAAATGGCACTATGCTAAGTACTACTGTCACAAGGCTAAAAAAAAAATCATAGAATAACTTGACCTGAAACTAATAACTGCCTGCTAAAAAAGAAAAAAAAAAACAACAACAACAACAACGGCAGAAGTAACAGTGGTTTTTGTATTCAAAAAACAACAGCACAGCCTTGGCATACAATATCCAACAGACATGAGCACACCAACTGAACATTAAGCTAGTTTTTATAGTTTCCTATCTTAAATGCCTCTTATTATTGTTTCAGAATGTTATCGGATAATCCAATAGAGACAATTGAACCAGAAGCATTCAAGCTCGGAGCCAGCCATCTATTAATGTGAGTTATTTCTTAATGCAGTTGTATCAGTGGTATATAGCACATGACTTGACTAACATTCTTTCGAAATCATTGACAACAGTTGAATCAATGAGCCAATCAATCCACCACTGTTTTAATGACATGCTGTTCATGCAGGTTCATGAATCTTTCATGATCGTTCACGAGATGGATGTGCCGTTGGCAAATTCTACATGAATCATTACAATTATATTCGATTCGATTCTGTATTCTCAACCTTAATTCATACATTTAAAAGTTCACATTTGCATAGTTCTGTTAACCATACGACCAAACAATAAGTATTCGGTCACATAATAGAAAAACAAGTTTTAAACAGAAAAGAACCACTACTTGATAGCTTTTACAAGAACATTATGCTACTTCCAAGTGCTTTTTTTAACGATCTCTAATTTTGTACAAATATTGTTTGCGCTGTATGTCCCTTTTATTTTGACAGATTTTTGCTACGGACGAAGCTGAAAACACTGAACCTTGAATCGGTGATCGGCCTTGGTGGCCTACAGTCTCGACTGTAATGTATCCAATATTTAGTCAATAGAAAGAGGCTTTTGTGTAAAGTTTCGCACATGAAAACTGCGTATATAAGAGTAAAACCTAGCTAGAGTATTTAAGACATTTTTTCATAAAATCCTACCAGCTCAGGTCCATACATGTAGCATGGAGAGATAACGATATCGGAAGTGTGGTACAAGAATTAAAGAGAGCATTACATGGTGTCAATAAAATTGACTCCTCCATGAAAAATATGGCCTTTGAGAGTGGAAATGGATGTAGAGGGAAGAAAGTTAACCAACCATTCGGTAAGAAAAACGCTTGTGAAGAAGCTGAAGGTTTCAAATCATCCAAGAAGTGCCATCATTGATGTATCAGGCCACACGAACGAGCGTTTACTGGCAGAATATGAGAAAGGTGACAAAGCAGAACAGCAACAGATCTCAACCATCAACAGCTCTCCTGTCGGCCAACAGGTTCAGAATTCCCGTTCAGTTCTTTCCAGTTCTTTCTTTGCCCATTCAGCACAACCGTACAGCGACTCCAGTCTGCCAAACAGTATTCCACCACTTTCCTGGCTGTCAGGTGACGATAAATTACAGAGCTGGAGTTAGTGTTTTACAAGAAAGCAGCCCAATTAAACAAAAGAAGTTTACCCATCCCGTATCCTAATTAGAGGTCTCGTTTCACTGCTGTAGTGACTGACTGTGATTGAAAATTACTTTCATTTACATTTTTCATGCTGTTTGCTTTCAGTGGTTTGTGCTGGTTTCAGAAAAAAAAGCCAATCCTTTATCTTTTGATGTAAAATGACTGTGTTTTTCTGTCAACCGCGACGAAATAAAGGTCTCTTTTGCGTTACAGAAAATTTTTTGCTTCCATTAAAAGAAATAACATACTCTGTACGTGGTATTTTCCAATAATACTGATTCGTATTATTTCAAGATTCTCCAAATTCAAAAACAAGACACTTGTGGTATTATTGTCAATTACCACTGCAGGTCATGACGTTACACCCTTCTCATCAATGGTGCCTAAATCTGAATAACAAGGCTTATACATCCTTAGCCTCACATCCATGTAAAAAATCATTGGCTGAAAACATAAGTACGAGGCTAATAGTGTATAAAGTATTGTTATTCAAATTTAGAGATCATTTATGCAAAAGGACCTGTATCATATACAAATCCCATGTCAAACATTTTATGGCTTTCTCAAGAACTTAATTGACTGCTCTTACTATCCATGTTACCATAATGTGTATTTCGTTTTACCCCTTCCAGGTATTTGTCATCAATTAAATTTTATTCACAACACGACGAAATATGCATTTTACTTAACATGAAGGCACGTAGAGAATTGAAATGATCCAGTTAAAATGAATATCTGTGTCTTTAGACTAGTGATGGTTGCAAAACACGATCCAGGGAATTTCATTTTCCTGTTGCTTTTTTTGCAAAAATTCTAAACCAAAGATGACTAATTAAATATGGATACATTATTGTCAAATTTCCATTGTTTCCAGGGGGTTCCCCTTACTTAGCATCAAATATGCTGACCTACCTTTTTGTTACAATCATTTTTTCATCGAACCCAACATGTGTGCCAAGTTTGAGAGGAATCGGAGATTTGAGATGTAATATTTCAAAAACGAATGCGAGTGTTTAATCGGGGTTTCACACACGAGAAAAGTAATAAAAGCAAGAGGCCCCAGGCCGAGTGCTTTTATGGTTTTCGAGTGTTAATTGAAACTCCCATGAAACACGAGGCACGAGTTTTTGAAATTACTTCTCCAACAAAAGAAAATTAGTTTAAATTATCATTTCAATAAGTTGTTTCAATTGAAGTATTGTATTTGAGACGTGAAATGTGCATGATCCTCAAAAAATGTGCATGATGTGCATGATCCTATCACCTGATTGCTGCGCTGGGACAATTTTTTTAATATTTATCAACTGATGTCACGTGGTTACAAAGCTGTTTGTCAGTTCTGAGCGAACACGTTGCTTTGCAAAGCAAATGGCAGAGTGCAGATTTAGACCTCCTAAAACTAGCGAAGAAGAGGAAAAGTGTGTGGCCAGCGCTATTCCGAGGTAACGTGTGTATTTAGTCTGATAACATTTAGGGCGTCAGTACCAGAGGTCGGAAGTGTACAGCAAGCTAAAAAGTGGACCAAAACACGAGGTCGTCACCATTGAGCGATAATTTAAATGGCCTTTTCTGTTTTTGGTAGTTTAATAACTGTACCGTTACATTCAGTATTAGCAGTAAATAATTTAAGTTTAAAGTTTGTTTCGTAAAATGTGTGATTAAATAGAGATGTTTTTCGCCACGTGTTTTTATTGCTTTATCAATATGCAGATAAGAAAATTTGCATCCTTGTTGAAAATGATTTCAAACACGGTCGTGTTTTCAACTCGTTTTTCATTGGGTTTCTAAACCCATCCACCTGACCAGAATAAAATGCTCTGGTTGGGTAAGAGCCGCATGAATAATTAATGAGTTTGAGGAGTATTATTTCTTGCCTGGTTTCCTCATGGACACACTCCCAAAAAGCTGGCTCGAATTACAGCCTCTAGAACTTTCCAAGAGGTAGATTTTGACAGGTCATTATATGATCCGACCAAGCACGATAAAAGACACACCAATCATGCTAAAGCTGCCTGTTTTCAGGTTTGTGAACGAAGCCTGCCTACACGCTCTTCCGCACGGATAGTCTTTCTTGACGTTTGATGTATAATGTAAATGCAAATTTAATGTGAAACACAGGGAGTGCTTGCGCAATCACCCGAGCCAGAGGCTCATGATAAAGTGCTTGACAATAATCCAGGTCCAATTGGAATTTGGAAATGTTGGTTTTTGAGGAGAGGGGAAAACCGGAGTACCCGGAGAAAAACTTCTCGGAGCAAGGAATTGAAGAGAACCAACAGCAAACTCAACCCAATATGACACCGGGTCCGGGAATCGAACCCGGGACACACTGGTCGGAGGCGTGCGCTCTCACCACTGCGCCATCCCTGCTCCCCTCAGCACCGGACGACCAGTCGATGGATGATTTCAATAAGCATTCCCTGCCCCAGCGGCAGGAGTGGAAGGCAAGAAGTGAACTGGGAAATAAGTTCGCCGATTACCGGCGTTAACAGTCTTCGCAGTCGGAGAGTACTTTTTTAAGGTTATATTCGCATATTTACAAGAGAAAGTAACAGTCAGGCAAAAAGAGATGATACTTCGCATCCATAATCAGCCTGATGAGGAGATAGCGTAATCTACGGCAGAGGAAACGAGTCTTGGAATGAAGAGGATATGTTATGCTAGACAGTTATTATTAGCCTGTTTAGACAACAAAGAAGGTAGTACAAACTAGGGAACCGTCAGCCGCATTGGAAGACAGCGAGAAATCCTTCAGAACCACTTCTTTGTCCCACGAAGTAACAGTACCAAAGAGGAACAAGCAACAGTGACAAGAACAGGGACTCTGCAAAGTCCCCTTTGCTATATGAAAGATATACCTTCACACCAGCAAGTCAGAGACATGATGCAGTTGGACGGAAGGGAACTTCACTACACTTGAAACATTCCAAGCATTTATAAGTATGGGTGAGGGGAGTACTACCAAAATTCACAGGAATGAATAAAAGGATATTGGGAGATGCCGCTACCTTTTAACAATGAGATGACGTGATCTTGCCGAACAAACTCGAGCGATGTATGAAAAAGGTACTTTGCCTAAAAAGGAGGCTCCTTAAAAAATGGCAAGAGTTCATGCAGATCTTAAACAAAAATAGATACGCAATGCGTACATGTGTCTGCTATTTGGAAATTCAACAATCACATGGGAAACAAGGCAGTGCACGCTTCGCGAACGAAGGACATTTGTGTTTTGTCTCTGCAGCTTTTGGGTATAACTGTGGACGTTGGAAAACCAGGTACGTGAGTGAGCTTTTTTTATTTTCTCAAGTCCGTCATGAATTTCTTAAAAGGTGTTGTCTCAATATTGTTGTTGGTGGATGTTGTGCTAAATAATGTGGCTCTGCCAAAGTTTCCCACCAAAGTTTTCATGAGATTCTATGTATGAATTGCTACATTTTGACAGTGTGCAACTGCTTGTACAAACAGTGCATCACACCATGTACCTTGCATTGACATATTATTTATACATTCATTCCATGAATTCTCAGCAGTGCTCTCAATAAAACATTCAGGGTTATTGCTAAGGTATTGGACAACAGTTTGTCTAATGAGTAAGTGATGATTGGGATCACCATATAACTGATGAGAAACTGCTCGGAAAAAAGCCTTCACCACCAACATCAACAGGTCTTACTCCGGCTAACGTAATCGCATGTTTAACAACATAGTGGAACCGACTGACAATATAGTTTGACTGTTTAAATTTTGTTCAGGGCCTCGATTTAACTCAGTATTACCAGATATCAAAGGCTTCATTCTCGAGACAGTCTTTTAGTACTGCTCGTTGATTTTGTTATTTTGTGATTGTTTAAGCCAGAACTAGTTTTTCGTTAGTTATTTTGAAAAGTTTGCTTGCTGTCACACTTGATAGTTTTAAAGAGTTACTGAAAAAAACATTCACATTTGTGCAGATATGTTACATACGCTTTAACTTACAGTGAGTCACTAAGCCATACATAAAATCTGGACTATTAAGGACTAAGAGTATATTTTCTGAGAATACACTTCAGCTTGCACCTAAATTTTCTCTTTTTCATGGCTCTCATAATCTTTTTTGTAATCTAGACGGCTCTTGGTCTCTGCGTCGTTTCACTTGTTTCACTATTTTGGAATGGCCACGAAATCCTTTCGCACAAGATGGCGGCAAGCCCACAACAATGTTCATCATTGCACGGAAAGTTTTGCTCAAACTTTTCCTCAGGTAATAGTTATGCACAAAACTACTAGTTCTGATATCAAGGCTAGGTTCGCTAAAAAATATCTTTAATTAGATAATAGCTATCGAGAAGATTAATAGATCTTATACAAAGTCGTGCGGGCAATGATAGATGTTTTCGGCTTTTGTTTCCCCATATGAGGCTGATAAAACTTTAAAATTTGTGTCTTCGCAAGCACAGGAGAGTAACTCTATGGCGCCGAGCTTAGATTTGCCACAAGTCGACCTCATGAATTTCAGGGTAGAATATGTTAGGCCGCGAAGCAGCTGAGCGAGCGAGAGATAGGTACTGGCTAAATAAGACGAAGGATTTTTCAGAAAGTCTACGCCTAAGTCTGCATCGATCGACAACTAGAAAGTATCTGTCAAAGCCATTTATTCGGTCACGTTCACCCGTACTTCGAAAGCTGTGACATGTTGAGACAACACCTTATAAGAAATTCATGACAAAGTTAAGAAAATGACAAATGCTCACTCACGTACCTCGCTTACCAACGTCTACAGTAAAGCCCAATTAAAAGCTGCGGAGACAAAATGCAAAATGTTCTTCGTTCGCGAAGCGTGGGTTGCCTTCTTTCTCACGTGATTGCTGACGCAATTGCCGACTCACTTTCTCGAATTCTATTGGTTCCGAATATTGTCTTGAATTCGTAATTTTCTCACAACCAATGGTAAGGGTTACAATAATTCACGATTGAGTGACGACTTTCATTGTGGTTCACGATCGCGACAGATCCACGACAAATGGTTACGCTTTACCTGTCCCTCATGTACACAATTACGATATGGACTTGCAATGAAAACCTCGGTCAAACCTCTATAAAAAAAAAATATATATATATATGAAGTAGTGAAGTAGTCTACAAAAAATATATATGAAGTAGTGATCGAAATTTCGACAGCTCTGCATAGTGTCTGCATTTGCATATGCAAATAGAAGACACAAATTAAAAATCATGCCACTGTCTTCCCACCAGAGGAACTGAGGAACAACGCTGGAAAGGTCTGTTGAATCCAACATCTTGACAGCTAGCTCTCTAACAAAACAGACCAGATACGTATAGTGTTCAACTGCAGTGCCATTTTTCAAGTCCAGTCTCTCAACAAACAACTCTTACAGGGACCCGATGTCATAAATCATTTGATTGGTGCTCTCCTGCGATTTGGAATACAGCAGACGGCAGGAACATGGGACATAAAAGAGATGTCTCATGGTTTTCATGCAAATCTAGTGCACAGAGACTTTCTGAGATTTCCGTGGTTTAAAGGTAACAATCTGAATTGGAAAACAACAGGAATAAAGAATACTATGAGCATTAACATGCAAAGGAATATAGATTACTTCATAGAAAGTGCGACGTACGGATTTTTATTCACGAGTTGCAGAACTTTGAAAAACGAACGAGTGAGGTTTTAAAAGTTTTGCAAGGAGTGAATAAAAATCGATACAAAATATAAAAAACAAACTATAATACAGTACGGGGAAATGTTATTTCTGACGAGTGAGCTAGCGAATAAGGCTGAAATAACTATTTTGTCGGCACGAGATACAACAATTAAGGGCCTGGGTTCCAGTGAGGTTTATATTATAGTCTGATGTTATGTCGGAATTGATGGTACCCAGCCTAACTGGCAGCCTAAGTGGCACAAAGCTTGTAATGAGAACTGTTTTGGGGAAGTAGACCATGATGACATGTTTATCTTACAGTCGAATGCAATGTCGGAGCTGTCCTCCAGCCTAACTGGTATCAAGACTGCTGAGTGCTTATCCGGAGAAAAGGCCTAGTATTTTGTGTATTCAGTAATAAGAGTGTTGTAGCTTACCAGCCTTACTGACACTAGCAAATGACTTATAAGTGTGGAAATTGCTTTATCTTTGCTAGCTTTTCTAGATTAAGAAGTCATGATGTTATGTCAGAGTTGATGTTTTACATCCTAACTGACATAAAGCTTGAGAGCTGATATGGGGATGTAGGCCAAGATGGCTTGTTTATATTATAGTTTAATGAAATCTCGGAGTTGTTGTTGCCTAGCCTAACTGGCACAAAGATTGTAACGAGAGCTCTTTTAGAGAAGTAGACCAAGATGGCATGGTTATCTTAAAGTCAAATGCAGCAGTGTCGGAGCTGATGTCCTACAGCCTAACTGGTACCAAGACTGACGAGTGCTTATCTGTAGAAATAGGTCACATAATTGGTTAATTCAGTAATAAGAGTGTTTTAGCTCACCAGCCCTATTGGCACTAGCAAATGACTTGTAAGTGCGGAGATTGCTTTATCCTTGCTTGCTAGGCTAAGTCATGTAGATTGTAAATTGTTTGCATTATACAGTGTTCGGGTTGGTTCTCGCCAAGCCGTCCCCAAATAAACTTATTTGGTTCAGCGATGCTGTGTTGTTATTTGTTGTGGAGTGGAGACAAAATTTCGTATTTAAAACACAATGTGAAATCTATTGGCTTGCCCATGACGACGCTTCGCGCTGTGCAAAGACTGTTGACTTACGCTGTTTATAGAAATGTTGAATGTTTCTCCTTGAATGTTCGCCCTTGAAACAAAAATAAGACTTGCCGAGGTGACTGTTGGCTGAAGCTTAAGTACTAACGATCAAGAGGTTGGAAATATTCCGCTGCTGTTTCCGAAAGTGAACTAAAACGGGAAGCCGAAGCCATGTTTTCAAAACACAAACTACAAGCTAGCGCTGATTGCAAGACCACGCTTCTGGGAAGCCATTTGAATGCTTTGCTCTGATTGGCTAAGCGATTTTACTCTGGGCGATGATTGGTTATATTTTTCCATGTGAAGAATGCTACACGCGAAGTTGATTAGACGAGAAGTTGCTTTTTTCACATGTGAAAATATAGCACATATAGAGTTCTGTTCGCAGGGTTTATTACCTAAAATTCTCGCTGTATACACAATAAAAGAGATTATTAAACAAGAATAAAAAAGAAATAGCAACAAAAAAACATGATCTGTCGATTTCTATAATAAATGTAGCCTGTGTAACTATTACTGCTTCAGTGAATACTCCGTTACTAAATACTGATTCAAAGAAGCAAAAATGCGGAATAAACCCAACGTGTTGCCAAACCCTTTTACCTCCATTCATTGTCATGAAAGCGATGCTTAATCTGTTTTTGCTTTCTTCCGTTTGTTTTAATTTTTTTTATTTATTTTTATTTTTTTTTTCAGGCTGATGGTGAATCGAACTGCCAAAATATTAAAGTTCGAAAATAAATGTACAATATATCTGTTAGTATCTGGAAGTAACCTTTTGGATGTAAATTTGTGTTGAGAATATTTAAGTAAACATTTTATCTGTATTTGAATTGTATTCAGTTTGTTCAGCCTATGTTATCTTATTCATTTTTGTCTTATTTATCCACCGCTCATAACCTACAACGTTCACCTCAATTAATAGATATTAATTACACAACTGTTTCTGTAGACTTATATTGTTGTCGGTTTTTTCTTATCTTTCTTTATCTGAAGTTTTTAGTGTGTAATCTCTTTTTCTTTCACTGATTATTCTGGGCCTCGATTAGGGTTGCTACATGCGGAGCCAGGGAGTTAAGAGTACATTGGGAAGTAGTAAAATGTTGTTGTTTATTGTTATCGAAGAGAAAAATTCTCAGTCGCCAGTGAAGTCGATATCATGACCATGTGTATCAGATGTTCAAGTATCTTGGTGTTTCCCAGCAAAACGACGTTATGGGATGAAAATCGATCATTCTTACTCGGTTTCCAAGTCGCAACTATTGAGCGCAGAATACAATTAACTCAAAACAGAACAATTCCTTGTCCAAATAAAAAGGTCCCTGAGGGAAGCTCATGAGTGCATTTTTCGTCGCCTCCGTTTCAAAACGACTCTTCGTGTAAAGCTTTTCGTATGAAAATAAGTCCGGATGAACATGTAGGAGAAATCTATGAATGGTTTCATAATTATACTCGTTTTGACCCAGAGGCAAAAGGCAATACGGAAATGGCCCATTGGATGAATGCCACAAAAGGTAGTTGAATAAAAAAGGGTAGAGAAATGGATCATTGTAGAGCTCTTAGTACTGCATTGAAAAACAGGAAAATATATAAGCATCTTTTGGTCAAAATATTATGCATAGGTTCTGATGTTCTAATATGGTTGTTTATTGAAACCCTTTAGGAGGCTGAATTCTCTCTTTCGTAAAATCATTTTATAATAAATAATTATCTATTATATATTTGAAATAGATGATAACAGAGCACATCAATAATTATCAAGTTGAACATTGCTTTTTTGCTTTCTTTCTTACTAAGTCCACTAGAAATACTGACTACTGACCGAAAAATTCTCGCATTCTCCTTTCTTTATACCAGACAATATAACACCGCTTTCGCAAGAGGACAACCCCATTTCCACAAACGAATGTTTGAATGCACTGAAAGAATTCACCAATAATAAAACACCTGGCACTGACTGCTTCACTTCCGAGTTTTAAAAATTCTTCTGGCCGCGGCTGTGCATTGAAATGATTTCGAGTTTCAACTATGCATTTCATTTATGAACCCTGTCTATTAGTCAGAGACGAGGAATAATATCACTCATCCCTAAGAGGGATAAGAACACATCATTACTAGAAAAACTGAGACCAATTTCATTACTAAACGTTGATTACAGGATCCTTACAAAGGTAATTGCGAAAAGACTGCAGAAGGTTTTGCCGAAAATTATAAACCCCGATCAAACCGGATACGTGAAAGGTCGCTATATTGGTGAGAACGCGAGACTCATTCAAGATATTATGTTTTATACAAAAAGCATGAACAGCCCCAGAATTGCGATCTTTCTTGATTTTCGAAAGGCTTTTGACTCAATTGAATGGGAGTACTTAAAAGCTGCCCTGAAAGCTTTTAACGTTGGACCAAACCTTTCAATTGGATAGATGTTTTATACAGAGAAGCTTGCGTAATAAACAATGAACACGCTTCTTCTTTCTTTCGCTTTTTATAATTAGCATTGAACTTTTCGCAGTAGCTCTTAAAAAAAGTTGAAAGGAATTAATGTTGAAACAACGGAAATAAAAATTACGCAATATGCCGATGACACCATGCACTGTGTTCCTAAGGGACGATGAGTCCGAGTAACAACTCTTAAGACTACTTGACGAGTTAAAATCGATATCTAGGCTAGAAATTAACAGTTCTAAAAACAGAAGCAATGCGGCTTGGACGTTGGAGAGATAAAAACGCACACCCCTTTCAATTTCAAATGGCAGAAAAAACCCATTCGGGCTTTCGGCATGTATATATATAACACTGAACACGCAAACAAACTAAATTTTAAGGAAAAGATATATAACCTAGAGAAAACTCTCAACGGCTGGAGGCGAAAGAAACTCACTCTACTGGGAAGGATAAGCATAGTTAAAACTTTAGGTTTGTCTAAGCTTATATACAATGCATCTGTACTCTCCATCCCAAAACATTTTGTGTAAGAAATTAACATGATATCCTTCAATTTTATTTGGGAAGGTAAGCCAGCAAAAGTCAAAAGAAGTACCATTATTAGAGAAAAAAAAAAACGTGGTGGACTTAAAATGCTAGACTTCGAGATTATGGACAAAGCGCTTAAAGTCGCGTGGACCGAGCGATTAAAGACACACTCCAAATGCATCCTGGAAAAGAATTCCAGAGTTGGGTGTAATAATACCGCGGCCTAACCTCCCTGAATAAGGATGATATTAAGATGCTGTCTCTTGACAATCTTCCAAATTTTTACCATACGTTGCTAGTATACTTGCAGGACTTGAAAACTACAACAACAGCAGATGTAGATAATGTACCAGATAAAATTATCTGGATCAACCGAAATATAGTAATCAAAGAAAAAACTATTTTTTTTAATAGATCTTGGTTTGACAAAGGTAATATTAATATCCGCAGCTTCATGACTAAGCACAACCATTTCCTCTCCCTACCCGAATAAAGACAAAAAGTCAATTTGGAAACCCCCTTCACCC
>JAEMPF020023614.1:28055-50617 GCA_022496165.2 Catalaphyllia jardinei | reverse complement strand
TAGCACTCGATCGCTAATTTGTATATTTCCTTAAGGATTAATTTCACTTGTACTTTCAACGTTTGCCCTTGTCGTTTCGCCACTTGGGTAATTTTGTAAACACTTTGAATCGAAAATACTCGTGAAATTAATCATACCTTAATTTGGGATTTCTTGTTTATCATATAAAGGGCAAAATTTTGTACAGAGGACAACTTTCAAGGTCTTGCCGTCGTGTAAACAGGTTTGCAGGTTGTGAAAGGAACAGGCTAGTAGGAGCACGGGGAAAGCCTGCTAACAGCAAGAGTCAGTGGCAACAAATTTCTACAGATAACATATGACATTTCCTGACTACACATTTTCCATTTTCAATTATTCACCTGTTTGCGAAGTTTGCAACGGCGTGAAACTACTTCATTGATCACAGAGTCCAAACGAACTCTAATAGCTTCTTGAATCCAAAACTCTCCTTTCCACTGTAGAAACTTGCCAACACAATTTACGCTGTTTTTTAGCCCAAAAAGGTGACCTGTTATACTAATAAGGCGACACGAAGAAAAACGAAAAAAAAAAAAACTTTTAGTTTGGCGGTGATGAAGTCCTGTTTACAGGCTGCCAATCAAAACATTTTTGATGGGAATAATCATTTTGCTTTACACCAAAAAGACTGTGCTTTGTTACATGTTTATTTTCTTTCGCGTTAAGATTAAAGAACCGTGTTTAGAGCAATCTCAAAAGCGATGCGTTTCTTAAATTCCTTTTCAAAATCCGTTTAAAGTGAGGAACCAACTTACTGCAGGCGTGCTTAGCCAATCACCATCAAGTAATTATGACCTCTTGATTACCTAATGTGCCCTCATGTGATTAAGAAAAAATGCCCTCTGTCTCAGCCAATTAGCATTCAGTAATTTTGAACCGCATGTGATAAAGAGAGTAAGCAACAGAACACTGTACGCTATGCACAGGTTGAAACGTCTGAGTAGTATAGTAATTAGCGGTTCCAGCGCAGTTTTCAATATTTTTTTCTATTCTGATTTTATGAGCGCAGTTTTCTATATTGTTTTCTGTTCTGATTTTCTGAGCACATTTTTCAAGCATATTTTTTATAGTATATTTCTAAGCTATTTTTCCAACAATTAATAAACTGCTGGAAAAACCAAATGCTTAAATCAAATAATAAAATATTTATGAAACAAAAACTAAAGAAATAAATATAAGAATCAAATGTGGAGCCAGACCAAAACCCGGGACATCGGTCTGGATTATTATATCCTGTTAGGAACTTTATCTTTAACAATAAGTGGAAGACTTTGTTTTAGTCTCTCAAGTTCTAAAGAGCGATGGTCAAAAGTACAATGTTATGTATCAATATATCTATGCTTTTTACAAAACATTCCACCACAATAACATCTAAATAAAAATTCTCGTTTTGATTTAGTGCAAACATAACATCTATTATAATTTTCTATAAGTTTGAGATGATGAATAATTGGATATTGGTATGGACATTGATGCAATATTATATGATGATGATATCTACAAAACAATTTACCACATTCACAATTGTATAAAAAAATCTTCTTTACCACACAAATTACAACGATTAGGATTCTCCATTATAATATATTTATATAAAAATATATTCTGTACTTATAATATAAGATGACTTGCAACACTGTTATTCATTATGAATTTATTAATGATGGTGAAATGATGTGTCCATTCTCTGATCAACAATTAGTAGAAGTTAATAACACAGTTAAGCAATGCTGTAGTGAACAGGATGTGGAAACTGTAAATGGTATGAATACTTGTTTGAATTGTGGTTTAGTTAATGGTTATGATTTTGTCACAGAGAACTTCAACTTCTATGATAAAATGCATTTGATACGAAAAAAATCGGTATATCATAGGAAATACCATATTGAGAATGTGATAAATGGTATATATTTTAAGACTAATATCCAATTGACTTTTCAACAAAGAGAGAAGATCCATAAAATATTTATTGAGATTGGTAGTGTTCTACATGAGGTTGATGATGGACGCAAACGGATGATTAGTATTAAATTTATTATAAAGCAATTATTCAAGATGATCGGACTTCCTCACAATGATATTAAAGTGACGAAATCAAAGAAAAAATTGAAAGATTATAAACAATATTGGAAAAAGGTGATATCATTGAAAGGTGATAGAATCCAGTTGATAATTAACAAGTGAATTTTTCATCGTATTTACTAAGATACTTATCAATAATAGGACTGTTGTCTGTCACATAATCATCAATGCTCTTCATCGTATTATGAATTTGAGATGAATTATAATTTCCACTTCTCATCATATCCTTTATCTCATTCAGAAGATGTTGATAGCTTTGGTAAGCATAAGTACAATTTTGGATCTTGAGATCAAGGTCTTTATGTTTCATCCAACCCTGAATTAAAAGTGCTACTATACTAATGGTAACTAAACTTATACCATGAGTAACGAAACTGGAAGCTAAACCTCCAGATGCAAATATGATGGATAATGAATTACCCAATAATTTCCATTCTTTGAAACGTTTCAATGCCAGCTTGTAAGCAAAACATTTTTTATGATAAACTCCGTAGTAAGATTTTAATTCTTCAACCTGTTCTTCTGTTAGTTCATCTGAAATATGATTCCAGTTGAATATGCTTTTTCGCGACTCTTTCATATATTTTAATTGTTTAGATATTTGAATTGAGGGCGTGAGTATTTGATTGTTTCACTTATCATATATAATTTAATTAGATAATATATCTTTCTCTATTAATAAACTCACCAAAGCATGAGTGACGCTTGAATTTGTTGTTCCTGATTTAAAATTTATTATGTCTCTAGCATTTAGATATACTGGTACTTTAAATGGCGTCACATTACTCCATTGATATCCAGGTTTTTTTTTATATTATGAGATGTATTTTCTACACCATTGATAACCATAGTTATTAATATATCACCAGCGACTGTACCACCTGAATTTGCTGTTAATGCTGCGGCTATTATTTTACCTGGTACTGGCAAACAATAACCATACATTGGCTGGCCATCTGTTCCATTACCGAAACTCCATTCAAAGTTTCCAGAAGATAGAGATCCACTTTCTTCAGCCCAAATGGTGATATATTGTTTTTTATTGACAATCATTTTTGTGATGATATCAATGATATCACTTTTAATATTTTCTATTTTCTCTTCAATTTCAGCTTTTGTGTGCACATTATCATACAAATGATACTTTTCATAATTGGTTAAAGTCATATATTAATTATGTATATAAATCATTCTAAAAATGTGCCTTTGGATTTCTCAAAAAACAATATTTTATAAAAATCCAAACTATATGGAGAGTGAGCACTTGAACTGAATCCAATTCGTTGAACATGATAATTTAAATTGATGCCGAATCTATTGCTACTAAAATTTACAACTGAAGAAATGGTCTCTGTCATTACTGATTTATGATTACAAAGACTTATCCTATTTAAATTATCTTCTTTAGTGAACAAAATCATGAGATGTTTATTTTTATGGTTTGAAGGAATATCTTTACTTATAGATGTCTCACTTGTTTTATGTAAATATATTTTATCAGCTGTGATTTGCATATACGGACTATACCAAATTCCAGTTTTACCATTCCAAAATCCAATATTTTGATTTGAATTGGTAATACTTGTATCATGTTTGAATGTAATAAATATTGTAAAATCATCATTTTGATTGAAATTACGATTTAAATGATAATGAAAAACAAATTTATCATTAATTGATTTTATTTCAGCAAAACTGACACTGACCACATATTGGAACATATTAGGATCAAGAAGATCGAAACAATATTCGAATAACTGTTCATAACGATTTTCAGTTTTATCAAGGAGTTGTTTATAAGTTACAGCTCCCGTAACATCATTCCCTGCTTTTAGTCCGACTATTGTATTATTTTCCATGTTGATTGGACTTCATATTTCAAGGCATCATTATCATAATAGTAAAATCGATCCCACAGATTAGCTGGAACATCATTTTGAGTTCCAATCACACCATAAGCAACAACATAAATGGTTGTCTGAGAATTGGTTTTACCTTTTAATCTGATGTCAATATCCAGATCATCAAAACCGGGATTGAAAACGTTTTTAGAAAAATGGATGATGCTACGTGTATTTGTTCCATTTATTTTGGAATTGATCTTTCCCACAGAGAGAGTTCCACTTGACGCATTTATTTCATGAATGGTGATACCATCTTCCACATACATTTCATAAACCATTGTATAAGACCCGGTGGGTAAATATATTAAATCAAGTGATAGTCTGGTGCTGTAATAACCAATACTGGAATCATAATCAATCTTGAATTCATAAGTCTTTTTATTTACCAAATGAAAATCTTTATTCTGAACTCCAATTTTGTGAATTTCATCATCATCTTCTTTGAACTCATCATTATCCATCACTCTTTTGAAGACGTTTTCTTTTTCAATTGACTCAATTGGATTCTCTTCAGATTCCTTTATTTTCTTACCAATTATACCATCTATAATTGTATTATTATCAACAATTGCATTAGCGACAAATTTTACATTAGCAGCATGTGTGGCTTGGTGATCTTCTGCTTCTTTTATATTAATGATACTATGATTTGTCATATTTAAATCACCTTCCATAACCTCACTACCATCGTTTGGAAGTAAATCTGCTTCAGTTTCAGCTAGAGTGCGGATGGCATAATCTCTGGTACTTTTTAACAATTCAAAATTAATTGCTTTATACTTAATTTGATCATAATTTGGATTTTCTCCATCGTCTTCAACAACAGTTTTTAGATTATTAATATCATTATTACCCATATTCAGAGCACCTGTCATTGCTGTACTTCCATCTAATTTTAAGACATTGGTGGCAGGCTCTGGTAATTTATTAATTTCAGCGTCTACATAAGCTTTACTATGTCATTAGGATCATCAAAAATTCCAGGATAGTAAGGTTCACAGTTTTTTATTATGTTTTGTTAGAGATCAAAATATTCCCTACCATCTTTATCTTTTATTTTGAGAAAATTTATATTCAGATATCCTTTATTTACAACGCTTTAGATATCTTTGACTCTGTATTCAATTGGATCATCAAACTTATAATCATTTAGATTTTCCACAGAGAGAATATAATTTCTGTCCATATCTAAATCACCAGTCATTTTTCTGCTGCCGTCTCTTGGAAGTAATGGTGTGGAATCAACATGGACTTTTGCTATTTCACCATCAACATATGATTTGGTGGCTTTGTCAGCAATGGCAATGTCCTGCTTAGCGTTTTCAGTGTCAACGTACTTCTTATTAGCAGCATTAGCGTATGCTACAGGATCACCTAAACCATCAATAAGATTGCCATTGAGATTCAAATTCTCAAAATAGAGAATCATATGATTATCAACAACATCACGAACATTAAAAATAGTATGGTCGAAAATTGTCGACTGTTTACCCTTCACTACTCTTGATTCTATCTGTCATCAGTCCTACGTCACTACGGAGTACCATGAGAAGCACGCGCGCTAGCTTATTGAGCCATTGTACGCTCGCTTTTCTGAGCCAACCCAACGGAGACCAAGTGTCGTGAGTATTTTACTTCTGAAAAGCAACCACTAACTGTTGATTCTTCATTTTCTTTTCCCTTTCGTAGTTACATTATGTCAGCCGAAAACGGTGAACCTGGCGTTAGCCACCTAACTGGTGCCTCAAACAGCCAACCTGGCAATAATTCTCAACCTGAGATTGTTCGCCCTGCTGAAGCAGGTCTATCTAGCCAACCTGGCGAAAGCCTCGCGAAAACGCTTTCAGATATCAACGTGAATATGGGCACCATGGCCTCCTTATTACAAACGATTGTGGCACGCCAAGACCCAAAGCCGCAAAAGAAACGGCGCCATAGCTTCCACGACCTTTCAAGCGCCGACTCCGAGTCCGAAGCCACCGACCACGAGGCGGCTAGCAAACAAAGGCGCGAGGAAGACGAATTAAGTATCTCGCCCTCGGACGAAGACATCACGGAATTCCTTAAGGAATCAAACTCCAAAGAGGTCGAGGTGGCAGCTAAAACAGCTGAGCCTAACGAAGAAGTCGAGCTTCTCAAATCTCTCGAGGCTGACTTCACTGACGATGAACCTTTCGGCGCCAAAATAAACCAACGCTTGGCCAACATAGCGTCTAAACGGTGGGGCATTACCCTTTCCAACGACAAACTGAAAGCACTGCTAGCTAAACACGCTAGACCAGAAAATTGCCCCGACATCACCACGGTAAGAGTCAACCCAGAAATCTGGGAACAAATGAATAATTTTAGGCGCAAAGCCGACCTGAGAGTCAGTAACATCCAACAAGCCTTACAGAAGGCCACTTTCGGAATGCTAAAGGTATGTGATAAATTAGTGGATCAGCAACCGAGCACAGATAAGGAAACACTGGCCGCTAACATCGACGCCATTGTCCTATTAGGACACGCTGTCGGGGAGCTCTCCCGCTTACGCCGAGAGCAGATTAAACCGGCCCTTAAAGCCGAATTTCATTCGCTTTGCTCCCAGGCAAATGAGTCGACCAGTCGGTCTGACCTTCTTTTTGGGGCAGACCTAGCAAAACAAGTACGTGACGCCAAAGATACTAACAAAATTGGGAAAGACATAGGCGTAGGCAAAACTGGCGCGACACGCTTCTCGCGCCCATACAATTCACATCATGATAAGCGCAGGCCTCAAAAGAACTATGGAAAACACTACAGGCCTGGAGAGAGCAAACCGCCTTTTTTAGGGAAGGGCCAGAAAAAACCCACCTTCCCCAAAAACCGAAGCGAGAGGACATAATACATTCTTTGGAAAACATTAAAAAATCGGTAAGTAACTTCCCATCTTTGGTACGTGACCTTAAGGAATATTTGGAGCATAGATGCACTTATTTTCGAGCTGGTTGCATAACCAAGTCCATTAGCAACTGGCAGATGATTACCTCTGATAAGGAAATTTTGACGTCTGTCAGAGGGGCAACAATTGAGTTTGACACCCGACCGCATAACACTACACGCCCACAATCGGTTTTCTCTGTTGAAGAAAGTGCCATTATTGACAGTGAAATTGCAAAACTGCTGTCTAAAAACATTATTGAAACAACTGATCATACTCCTTATGAGGTGATCTCCAGCATCTTCATTAGACCTGAGAAAGATGGAGGTCACAGACTAATTCTAAACCTCAAGGGACTTAACCAATTTGTCACTTATCACCATTTTAAAATGGAAACACTTCAGTCAATAGTACGATTAGTTGAAAAGAATTGCTACATGGCCTCGCTTGACCTCAAGGATGCTTATTACACGGTTAGTGTGAGCCCCTCGCACAGGAAATACCTACGTTTCATATGGAAAAATGTTCTGTATCAGTTCACGTGCCTGCCTAACGGGTTATCATCTTGCCCCAGGAAATTCACAAAATTGCTCAAACCGCCGCTTACCGAGTTACACAAAAAGGGACATATATCCTCTAGTTACATTGATGACCTCTATCTCCAAGGGAGAACATACGATCTTTGTGTCTCCAACGTGATTGACACTTTTATTCAATTTGATTCTTTGGGGTTTACAATCCATCCCGACAAGTCTGTATTTATTCCATCCCAACGTCTGGTCCTATTAGGCTTTATTATCGACTCGGTCGCCATGACTATCACACTGACCCCTGAAAAAGCCTTAAAAGTTAAAGAAGCTTGTGGCACTCTTCTGGCACAAGGCCTTCCGACCATACGACAAGTAGCCTGCGTAATAGGAAAAATTATTTCATCTTTCCCTGGGGTCATGTATGGACAACTTTATTATAGAGCTCTTGAGCATACCAAAACCTTAGCCCTCAAAACCGCCAAAGGCGATTTTGACAGTCAGATGACCTTAACCGAAGATTGCAAAAAGGAACTCCAGTGGTGGGTGGACAATATCGTGAGTTCCCATAACGTCATAACCCATGGACAGCCCTCAAACACCCTCACCACCGACGCATCTCAGAATGGTTGGGGGGGGGGGCAGTTTACAATGACACAAGCACTGGGGGGTTTTGGTCCGATGAGGAAAAATCATATCACATAAACTACCTCGAATTATTAGCAGTGTTCATGGGCCTACAAACCTTTTTTAAAACACATTACAACACCCACCTTCGAATCATGTCTGATAACACGACTGCAATAGCAGTCCTGAACCATATGGGGACTAGCCATTCAGATCCTTGCAACCGCCTAGGGAAAGAAATTTGGGAATGGTGCATCGACCGTAACATATGGCTCAGTGCTGCTCACATCCCCGGGGTTCACAATATCAAGGCTGATCTCGAATCGAGACGAACCAATGATAACACGGAATGGATGCTTGATAGGGCCCTCCTAAACAATGCACTGTCACAACTAAGCTTGCTCCCGAATATAGACCTTTTCGCATCACGACTAAATAATCAATTTCCTCAATATGTCTCGTTTAAGCCTGACCCAGGCGCAGTCGCCGTTGATGCGTTTTCACTCAACTTACGCCATTTCTGGCTTGATTCTATTAAACGTCCATTTCTCGTCGCTTATTGAACGTCCCTTTGCGTCTCCTATTTACGACCACGTACCCCATTTATATCTGGTACGTTGCACGGTCTTGTTGGAGCTCACAAGCTTTGAACTCTCATGGTACTCCGTAGTGACGTAGGACTGATGACAGATATAATTTTATAATTAAACGAGACTTACCTGTAAGTTGACGTTTGATTTGAATTCTATCTTGTCATCAGTCCGGAACGAAGGAGTAACATGCCCTCCCTTTGGCAGTTACCCATCCCAACTCCTTCGTTCCTGTGATCTCCAACCAGCCTTTTTCTTTAAATAATGGCTCAATAAGCTAGCGCGCGTGCTTCTCATGGTACTCCTTCGTTCCGGACTGATGACAAGATAGAATTCAAATCAAACGTCAACTTACAGGTAAGTCTCGTTTAATTATAAAAATAAAATTGAAAATTTATATTTTTATTGTAATGAGAACCATAATATCTAATTTGGAATTTTATCCCATCATCTACTCCAGCTCTTCCATCAGTTGTGAATTGAATAATTTATTTAGTATATTGATTGGATATTTTGTCACTATCGAATGTATTAATCGTATAATGACTGTCACCGTGGACATTAAAAATTATTGTATCATCAACAAGAAAACCACCATCATCACCAATAACAAATATTTCAAAAACGGAGGTATAAGTACCATTCTCTAATTGATTACCTTTCATTTTTATACTGGACCATGCTTCTCCACTAAAACCAGTATCATCACCTTCTTTCTCAATTAAATATGCATCATTATGCGCTTTATGATTTTGAAAAACATGGTCTGGCGATGTATTTGGTGGTGAACCTACAGTTAATTGACTCTTATCACCAAAGTCTTTATAAAATCGGAAACTTGGTTGTAAGTGATAACTATTTTGACTGACTTTAGTATGTTCTTTCAACACTTTTAAACTAACTGCATCATTATCGCCAGTAGACTCACCAATATTGGTTAATCGCTTCCCTTCAGTATTATAATTACCATTATCAGTTAACTTGAATCCAACACCAGGAGGTCCTTTCGGTCCTTGTGGTTCTGGTGCTCCTCGTTCAGAAGTTTTGATCTGACTGATATGATCGTTTCGTGAATAGTCATTGAATATTCCCATATACTAATAAATTATATATTTCCATAAAAGTTTCTCTTCACTTTTTTCATTGGTTTGTCTACATAGCAGAAAGAGTATGGTTTATCGGTTGCTTTGATGTACTTTTCTTTATCAATTCCTAATTCTTGAGATATCAAATTTCTTTCTCTTGATGATGGAAAATCATACAAACAAAAATGGCTACAATTCAATCTAATCGCTTTAGGGCATCCGTAAAAAGATTGTGTGAGATATATTACAGAGCAGTTTTTATGTCGTCCTTGAATGAAATAGTCTATCAGAGGTTTCTGTGCTTTTTCACACACATAATCATCAAATATAACAACTCTCTGTATATCGGTGTCTTGTAGCTGGTCGACAGGTATGATTTCATCATTGCTCGCTACCAAAACCGGGTAACCAACATGTTCACTTATTCCACTCATTTTATCAATTAAATTTATATACTTATCTTGATCCAGATTTTTGGCATACAAATGGATCTGATCATAATAAATCAATGGATGTTGTAAAATATGACTCAATAAATTTGTTTTACCTGATCCAGAATTACCAGCCAAAAGCATCCTAAATGTGTTCTTCGGCATATATTCTTACAATTGTTTGAAATCATTATTTGATTTATAACCACTGTCATAGTTGGGTATGTCCATGTATATTATTGTGTTACATAAGTTGAGATAAGTTATTTAATCTAATATACTAATATACTAATATATGGATATTGAACAAATTCAAAAGCTTGTCAACAATAAAATTGAAGCTGGTAATAAGGTTAAAGAAGTCCGCAAAGTTATCAAGGCTTATCAGACACAAAGTGAGGATCAACAACGGGGTTTGATGGATACAATTGAACCTTATACTGAGTATAAGAAAGAAATCAGAAAAGAAACCAAGAAAGAAGATGACAAAAAACAAGAGGAATTCATCGAACAGTTAAAACAAAATCAAGAAAAACTAGTTGAAGCCATCGAATCTAATCCTAAAAAGGCTCTCACATGGGAAGGTGAAGAAATGCCGGCCTTAAATTGGGATTATTATGAAGGTGAAGGTGAAGGTGAAGATTTAGATGAAGAGGTCAAACCAAGCACAAGTAAAAAGAAACCTAAAATTATAAATATGGATAATGGTATAGAAGGTGATTATAAAACTTTATTGGAAGCAAAAGGGTTACCTTTACCGTCTAAAATCCTAACAGAAGGTTTAGATACAAAACCATTAATAATAAAAGTGAATAACAAAATAAAACGAAATCGGGAATACATGATAACACATTCAACAAAAAAGGGTGAGCCTCTTAAAAGTTTAAAACCATTACAACTAGCAACATTTAATCGACACAAACAAGAAACACCATACCTCGAAGATTATTTGGTGAGATTAAACCATGTCGGGTCAGCCTCAATGTACATGGGTAAAGGTATTTATACACAGAAAAAGAGAAACGCCTATAAGATATCACAAAATGGGCAGTATGGTGGTCTGGTTATCGATCTTCCAAAACTCCATGGGCATCTGAAAGTTGTGGCTCACAAGGACGGTAAGAAAGTATATGACAAACAAGCTGACTTTGACACACTTGATCTACTTACAAAACGATTCAACAACATAAAGAAATACTCTGAACTAGCAAGATCTGTGTTCAATGACCTCAATAGATTGAGTGAAATACCAATAAATAGGACATCCAAGAAGTATTCAAAACTTGGAAGTGGTGTAGTCTACTATAATAATCCACAAGATTTACTTTCACGTTTAGAGCTCCTTGGGGGGTCTATGTCTGCTGGAAACAATAGCAGAGCTGTAAAAGAGGAATTTGTGAAGATAGTTCATAAACTGAATAAATTGAATGTGATAGATAACAAACAAATGAATGATCTGATGAAGGAATATCTAATATACTAATATATGGGTGAATTCTTATTGCGTTTTTCATCAAAAAACAGACAAAAATCAGGTGTAAGTTTGAGTCATGATTTCACAACCCGACTCAAGAACCCTATTAAACTATCTCATCATTTGAAGCATGAACTAGCTGTCAGAATGATATCAATGACCTACAGCTTGTACAACATCAGACAATCCTATGGTAATAATCAAATAAAATACAGTTCTGATAAAGGTGTAAATTGGAAAACAATCACATTTATTGATGGAATGTACAGCTATGATGACATCGATGAATACATTAAAAAGTCCATGAAGGATAATGGAGATCTTGTTAAGAAGGCCGCTGATAATGGTAAAGATGAGTATAGCATCAATCTGTATTTTGTTTTATCCACATATCGGGTGATTATTGAATTGGATGAGAATTATCAAGTAGATCTCAGAAACTTAGATTTCAGAAAACTGATTGGCTTCGATTCAAAAAAGATTGAACAAACAGAGTATGGAACATACCTCCCTAATATCACAAGAGGGGTAGATGACGTAAATATCAACTGTGATAAGGTAACAGATAGCATCACTGATGGTCAATCTTCAAACAGGGTAGCTGTTATTCCTGTTGAAAATCTTGTCAGATCCCTTCCATTTACTTATCAACCTCGTTTTCTCGCATATAGTCCAGTGTCAAGTCATTTGATATCTACAATGCGGTTTTATGTTACTGATTCATCTGGTAATCCAATTGATTTAAACGGGATAGATTGGTACATTGAACTGTTTCTACGATCGAGTGAGATATAGTATAATATTATAATATATGAGATATAGTGAGTTCAAACAGTGGTATGATCCAGATCTGGATATTTATATTTTTGATGAAACTATACATGGTGATGTTTTCAAAACAGTTGGAAAGAAACTATTCGGAAAAACGGCTAAAAAGGCAGCTACAACAACTGGTGAATATGCTGGTAAGAAGGCTGGTGATAAGATAGTTGAGCTTTTAGGCAAGAATAGAACAACAGTCCCACCAGTCATGATGGAACCGACTGTATCAGCATCAGAACCGAGAAAATTAACTAATGATGAGATAAATGAGAGAGTGAATATGATACTTTCAGGTGGAAAGCTTCGAAGAAGAAAATTTATCTAATCTATTATATATGACGAATTATCGAAATCCAAAATACGTACAGAGGTATGAAGACGTTGTTTTTGAACTTGATACAGCATTGGTTGTTCCTGCGAATGGTGCTCATCAAACAAAAACCAATCATCGTATTGTCGTTGATAATAGTGGAGAAGTAACCCCTTTTGATTGGTATAACGCCAGATTCAATGTTAATTTCAAATTACAGCTTCTGGCAGATTGTGGTAATGTTGCTGTTGATGTTCGGAGTGGGATTGTCAATTCTTCATTCGCTCTTATTAATAAACTACATGTCAAAATGAATGGTGTTTCTGTTTATGAGTGTACAGAAGTCAATCACGCAACTAATATTAAAAACTTACTAGAATATTCAAATGGGTATGTTAAAAGTCAAGGAACCAATGAGTTCTTTTATCTTGACAAAACCCGAAATAATGTATTAACAGACTTCACAGCAGCAGATAATAATACAAGAGTAGCGGGATACAATTCAGGTTATGTCGCCAGAAAAGCATTATTAAACAATAATGCTGTGGTGAATGTAGAAATACCACTGAATCGCTACGGCTTTTTTGAGAACCTCCATAGAGAACTTCTTCTAAATACCAAAATTGAGTTGAATATACAAATTGAGAGTGACGCAAACCTAGGCTGGAGGACAGGAGGAGCTGATTGCCGCGTGGTCATTACCAAATTGCAGCTAATAATACCTCGTATAACCTTCAACGCAGCTGGTTTGAAATTGTATTCAGACGAATTTTTCATAGATAAAAAGTGGTCCTATCTTCGTGAATTAGTTTCAAAAGGTGATTCAACACAACAAGCGTCGGGTAACTATAATATTTCAACAGGGATTAACAAACCCAGACACGTTTTCGTTTTCATTATCAATGATGTGAGTGATAATACACAGACAGAAAATAAATACTTATACAACACCTTTTCACCTGGTAATCAGCGATTAATTGAATGTCGTCTCGTAGTGGGAAATGGAAGAGATTATCCAGAAGTTCCTTATGCACCTATTGACGAACCATCACGAGTTTTCCGAGATGTTATGAAATATGTTCACGCCAATAATGAATATGCTCATGATACTCTCCTCAACAGGTCAAACTTCATTACACTTTTTCCATTTGTTTACTTTGATTTAACAAAACAATCAACAGATATCAGAGATGGTACAACAAAATTAACTTTTCATTACAAATTGAGTGGTGTCACTAACGTAGGATACACAATCTACTCACTTGTGCTTTATGAACAGGATGTTGAAATTACAAAGACCAGTGGAAAATTAATCCTAAGGTAAATGTAAGTCATATTTTAAATCCGTGTAAATCATATTGTTCATATGTTTTATAATCAGAAAATTATATAACATATATTATATAAAAAAAATGATTCAGCTTTTCGAAATAAATGTCAAACTATCAGAAAATCAGAAAAAGAATATCGGTGACGCTTACACAAAAAGAGAAACAGTCGTCATAAGGTTAACAAATGACTCTCTTAGCGGGAATGACATTTTATACGTCCCAGCAATGGTTAAGAAGAGATTGGAGAAGAATCGGAGGGAGAATAAAGGTATGGACATCAAACTTTCCAAGACAAATATCAGAAAACAAGTCGGTGGTAGTTTACTAACTTCAGCTCTAGGTCTCGCACGTGCATTCGGACCAACAATTGCGAAAACCATGGGATTGGCAGCTTTAGCAGGAGCAACCAGTGCAGGCGCACAACAAATTGTTAAAAAGATATCCGGAAAAGGACAAACTGGAGGTTTCCTCATTCCACAAAACAAAATTGATAAGCTTATTGCTAACAAACATCTTCTAACTGCAAAACAAAAGCAGGACATTCTATCTGCCCTTCAATCAGGTTCTGGTGTTCGTATAAGACCAACAAAGAAACAATCAGGCGGTTTCCTTGGTACTTTACTTGCTAGTATTGGGATTCCAATGGTTTTAAAAGCTTTGACCGGCAGAGGTTTGCATGTTGAAAAATCAAGACCAAGAAGATCGATACCTGTATATGTTCCCAAAATGGATATGAAAAGGAAAGGTGGAAAGCATGGAATGATAATGCCATATCAACCACCACCATTCTTTGGTAGTTGGAATAAAAATCAGATTGGACTTGGTAAAAAAAAAAGAAAGGAAAAGGTCTTCTTCTAGGTCCAAACAGTCCTTTCAACAGCATTCCATTGATAGGAGCTATTTTATAAACAAACCATTATCAAATCATGATTTGATGGACTGGGTAAAACAACTTGGTATAAAATACTTCAGAGGTGTTTTCAGCAAGGATACATTATCATCACAAATAAAAAACAAAGAATGTGGGATAATCAATCTTGATAACCACATCGCACCAGATACACATTGGGTAGCTTATAGAAACATTGATAGATTTTGTGAATACTTCGACTCTTTTGGATTGAATATGCCATCAGAGGTTAAGAAATATATGGCCACTAGTGGAAAACAATTAGTGTATTCAACGGATGAGATACAAGAACGTGATTCAGTATTGTGTGGTTATTGGTGTTTATACTATCTACTGGAAAGACAGAAAGGAAGATCCATTCTTGATACGGTGCATAATGCTAAATTCAATATGTCAGACACAAGTGTCAATCATAGATTCATAATCAATTATTTCAAAAATATCTAAATTATATATATAAAATGGTGAAATCATATTGTGTTAAACAAAAGAAACAAACTGAATGCGTTCCAGGTAGTGAGCGATATGCCAAAGCTAAAAATGGGCGTATGATGTTGAAATGCACTTGTGCTGAATGTGGGATAACAAATTCGTGAAGAGTGGGGAACAAGGATCAGGATTTGATGAACTTATTGTTAAAGGATTGGCATCAGGCGCCAAAGGACTTTTCAACTTAGGTAAAAAAAAAGCTGGTGAAGCAATAAAATCAGAGACTGCCAAAAATAAAATGAAAGAAATGGGACAAAAGTATTTAGACCAAATCATTGATTCAGTCGCTGATGATATGTCAAAAAAGATAAAGGAAGAAAGGAAGATAAAGGAAGAAAGGAAGATAAAGGAAGAAAGTCGGGAAACTGATTGAGCCCTCACAAGCTGAGGGCTATCATATAGGAAAAGGATTAGCAATACCATTTCCATTTGTTGATTGCAAGAAAGCTTGGAATGTTGTCACTGCACCTGGATTGTTCAAAGGACCTGAAGTGAGTTCAAAAGAGGGTAGAGCTTTAGTTGCTGAATACAAGAGACAATACAAAGCTTACAAAGATGCTGGAGGCAGTAGATCATACAACTCATGGATTAAATGGAGAGGTTATGGTAGAGGGTTAGACATCCGTAATGCTATTCTCAAGGTTGCACCAAAAAAGGGTTTTGTGATGCCTGGACATAAGTATACAGGCCCTGGAAACCCTCTTGAAGAGCAACTGAGGTATGATCCTAATACTGGTCAGATACTTGAGATATATCAACAACCAACAGGTAGAACAGATGCTGTTAGTATGCAGCATGATGTTGATTACTCAGTTTGTGGTAATAAACCAAAAGGTGATCAAGTAAAATGTAAGAATGAGGCTGATCGTAAGATGGTTAGGGCTCTCGATGCCATTCCATGGAAAGATCGACAATGGGGACATACTATTGCCAGAAATGCTATAGCAGCTAAGTCCAAATTAGGCATGGGTGTGAAGTCAAAAAACGGGAAAAGCCGTCGAGTGAGGAAAACTGGCAAGAAAAAATAGCAGATGAGTTACATACACCTATAAAACGCAACTTCACTCGGCGGCGTGTAATCACAAATCATATTGATGAAATATGGGCAAGTGATTTGGTTGAAATGCAACAGTTCAGTAAATGGAACAAGGGTTACCGATATCTTCTAATGGTTATCGATGTATTCAGCAAATATGGTTGGATCATTCCGTTGAAAGATAAGAAAGGTGAATCTGTCACTGAAGCATTCAAAACAATATTCAAGGAAGGTAGAAAACCACAATATCTATGGGTTGACAAGGGAAAAGAGTTCTATAACAAACATTTGAAAGACCTATTAGAGAAAAATGGGATACAAATGTACTCAACTGAGAATGAAGAGAAGTCATCAGTAGTTGAAAGATGGAATAGGACAATTAAATCAAAAATGTGGAAACAATTCACAATTCAAGGTAATACAATGTATCTAGACATGTTACCTAAACTAGTAAAACAATACAACAACACAAAACATTCAAGCACAAAAATGGCACCAGTTGAAGCATCTGATAAGAGGAATGAGGGTATAGTTTACTTCAATTTATACGGTGATATGGAAACATCAAAACAGAAACCAAAATTTAAAATAGGTGATAAGGTCAGAATATCCAAGTATAAACGGAATGTGTTTGATAAGGGTTATACACCAAATTGGACAGAAGAAGTGTTCACAGTTGATAAGATCCAATACACTAATCCAATCACATAGAAACTAGAAGATCTCAGTGGTGAAGATATTCAAGGGAGTTTCTATGAATCTCAATTATTGAAAGCCAAACAGGATGTATTCTGCATTGATAAAGTCATTCGGAGGAACTATAAGAAGAAACAAGCTTTGGTTAAATGGAAGGGATACAGTGATGATTTCAACAGTTGGATTCCAATGAAGGATTTAGGAAATATATGAAAATGATATAAGAAAAAGTTATGTAATATTATATTGATAAGACGATATAGTATGACTATCATATTATATCGCGAATTACAGTTATCAATACTGATTATTGCTATTAATGATAGCCAAAAATATTATTATTTTTGACTATTGCACTTTTTTCTATGGTAACACTTTTGGCTATTTTTAAAAGTTTGATCACAGTTTGAACATCGGTATTCCTTGTTTTGCCATTTTTTATTGATTCTATTTGGTGTTTCTTTTTTTCTTCATCTGAGACTATTCGCGGTCTTATATTTGCTGATTTCTTATGGTTCTTTGGTAAGTCTTCTTGTTTAATATATTCAAATGTATAAGAATGACCATCCTTCTTTGATTTACCTGATTTACAATTGTTGATACCTTCACAAGCCATTTTAACTAAACCAGCGTTGATGCCTGAATGTTGATTGATTGAATACAAGCTGTTGAAGAATGAAACTTCATTTGTATTCTTATTAGTTGCTTTTATACATTTTTTATTCTTATGATTTTGAGAAACAAAAGTATAATCTCGGTCCTTTGCTGACTTTTTGCAATTCTTTTGTTATGTTTTAAGTTGGAGATTAGATAATCGATTTTCTTCCTTATTATTATTGATGTGGTCGATAACTTTCCCATCTGGAATTAAACCATTATGGCATTCCCAGATGAATCTATGGGTTAGATATACTTTCTGACCTGATTGACCATGTTTTCTCAAACAAAGATTCAAATAACCATTGTGAGTCTTTTTCCTTTGTTGGGTGTTTGTTTGATGATATGTATGATGTTTCCATCTTTGGAACCAGCATATAAGTCATAAGTTGGATGAACGGTATAAACGCAGTTGTCAATTGTAATTGTTGTCATTATAATATAAATTACATAACAAATCTTTATATGTCAATATAATAAAAAAAGTATATAGAAATATTTTTCATAAAAATATATAGACATTTTTTTCATAAAAATATATAGAAATTTTTTTCATAAAATTTTTTTTTCCTTATGGCTTAAAGACTTGGCACATAAATAAAATTGTTGGAAAAAAATGCAAGAAAAAAATTATATCAACCAAAACCCCTGCCGCACTTCGGTGCTCCCCCGACGCACTTCGGTGCTCCCCCGCCGCCACAATAAAAAATAGATAGAAATACAAGAAAAAAAAATATATAGAAATATAAGAAAAAAAAATACATAGAAATATAAGAAAAAAAAATATATAGAAATATAAGAAAAAAAATATATAGAAAAATTTTTCATAAAATTTTTTTTCCGTTAAGGCTTAAAGATTTGGTACAATATAATATTATGGAAAAAACATTATCTCAACATATAGTATGAACAACCGCGATCTCTTAAAACTAACCAAATCTCAACTGATCAATTTAATATTGAAGCAGAATGAGAAAATAAAACTATTGTTTCAGCAAAATATGAAACAGCAGCCCAAAAATAACAATATAACTCTTCCACCACCAGAGTTCAGGAATAATTACAAACCAATTCCAGCTCCCAGGAAGAATGTAAAACAGATGGTACAAGAATATGAGAACAATATCATTAATCCACCATTAGAATTTAGGGATAAACCAACTCCTTTACCAAGAACCAAGAAACCAGTCCCAGCTCCGAGGACTAAGAAACCAGTACCACTACTAAGGACTAATAAACCAGTCCCAACCCCTAGAACCAAAATAGAAGAAACTGCTAGGGCTCTGAAGGGTTACACAAAGTCCTTCGAAATCAGCATCAGAAACAACAAAGATCCTCTTGAGCAACTGAAAAACACAAGAAAAGCTGTAGAATATCATATTGTTAGGATGCTAACATCTATGAAAGGTCTAAAATTCGTTGAAACTCTTGTGGTAAGTTTCAAAAAATTAGCAAAAGATGAAATAATATACAAAACCGCTTACTTTAATAGCAAACCTCTTACCATCATCAATAACACACAAAACCCTGGAGCATTAGAATTATCAAACAACAAATCCTTAATATGATAGCTCAATGGATTTCTGAAGGTTCTGGTTGGACCATTGAATCTGTTGACAATCATTATCTTAATATTGTACAATATAAGCCAATGAAAGGCTCATCATATATTGAACTACCACAAGAATTGAAAAACAGCTTGAAAGGACTGATCAACATCAAAAATGAGGATAATGAATGTTTCCGATGGTGTCACATCAGACATTTAAATCCACAAGACAAAGATCCACAGAGGATTAAAAAATCAGACAAGGAATATGTTAAAAATTTAGACTACTCTGGAATTGAATTCCCAGTAACCACAAAGCAATACAATAAAATTGAAAAGCAAAATGAGATTAATGTTAATGTATTTGGATACGAAAACAAACAACCATATCCTGTCTATTTGTCAAAAGAAAAATATAACAAACATATAGATTTATTATTGATAACTGAAAATGATAATAATTATTAATAATTAAAGATTTTGATAGGTTCATGTTTAATAAAACAAAATATGAGCATAAAAAATATTTTTGTAAATACTGCCTTCAGTGTTTCAGCTCTGAAATAGTCTTGAACAATCATATTCAATTGTATTCAAGTAAATGGAACACAAGCAGTAAAAATGCCTGATGCTGATAAAAATATCCTAAAATACATTAATCATAATAGAGAACAGCCTGTGCCATTTGTTATCTATGCTGACTTTGAGGCTATAACAGAAAAGATATCTAGTTGCCAACCCAATAACAACAAATCATTCACAGAAGCATACCAGAAGCACACAGACTGCGGCTACGGCTATAAGGTTGTCTGTTGTTATAATGATAAATATAGCAAGCCGGTTAAAATATACCGAGGTGAAAAAGCAGTTTTTAAATTCATGGAAGCTATGTTAGAAGAAGTTAAATATTGTAAGAAGATTATTAGAAGAAATTTCAAACAATTATTGGAAACAAATAATGGAGAAATTAAAATACCTGTTATATTCCATAATCTCCGTGGATATGACAATCATTTTATAATGCAAGAGATTGGAGCAATTGTTAAGAAGAATACATTCATAAATAAGAAGGGTGAAAAATGTCAAATGAACATTAATGCTATACCTAATAATATGGAGAAATATATGGCCTTCATGCTTGGTAATAGCTTAGTTTTCCTCGACAGTTTTCAATTTATGAGCTCCAGTCTAGAAAAACTAGTGAGCAATATGCCGAAAGAATCATTGAAATATACATTAGAAGTATTTGAAGGTAAAAAATTAGATTTGATGACTAGAAAGGGAGTTTACCCCTATGACTATATGGATAGTTTTGAAAAGTTCAAAGAACAACTTCCGTCAAAAGAAGAATTCTACAGTATTTTAAATAATGAACATATATCTGATGAAGATTATGAACATGCTCAAAATGTTTGGAATAAATTTAATTTGAAGAATATGGGTGAGTACCATGACTTATATTTGAAATCAGACATCTTACTATTAGCAGATGTATTTGAGAATTTCAGGAAAACATGTTTGGAATATTGCAAATTGGACCCATGCCATTATTTCACATCCCCTGGTTTGTCGTGGGATGCTATGTTGAAGGTGACTAATATCAAATTAGAACTTATGACTGACATTGATATGTTTCAGTTTATTGAAAAAGGTTTACGACGTGGTATTAGCTATATTGCCAACAGATATGGTAAAGCAAATAATAAATATATGAAAGAATACAATAAGAAAGAACCATCAAAGTATATTATGTATCTTGATGCAAATAATTTATACGGTTGGGCTATGAGCCAGTATCTCCCAACAGGTGGATTCAGATGGATGACACAAAAACAAATTGATAAATTAGATTTGGCTAAGTATGAGGAAGACAGCAATAAAGGATTGATATTAGAAGTCGATCTCAAATATCCCAAAAAATTACACGATCTACATAATGATTATCCACTGGAAGCAGAAAAGGTGGAAGTAACAAATGATATGCTATCTGATTACTGCAAAAAACTATCTGAAAAATATAATATATCAACCGGTCTGGTTCACAAGATTATACCAACCTTGGGGAGAAAAGAAAAGTATGTTTTACATTATAGGAACCTCCAATTATATATGGATCTTGGTTTGAAGGTTACCAAAGTACATCGAGTACTTAAGTTCAATCAATCCCCTTGGTTAAAACAGTATATCGATTTCAATACCGAGAAACGGAAAAATGCTAAGAATGCTTTTGAAAAGGATTTCTTCAAACTTATGAATAACAGCGTATTCGGAAAAACGATGGAATGTTGAAAATGTTAGAAAGCGAGTAGATGTTAGATTGGTTACGGATGAAAAGAAATTATTAAAATTAACTAGTAAGCCAACACATGTCAGTAGCAAGATCTTTAATGAGAATCTGGTGGCTGTACATAAAATAAAAGAAACCCTCACTCTGAACAGACCAGCATATGTGGGGATGTGCATCTTAGATTTGAGTAAGACTTTAATGTATGATTTCCATTATAACTACATCAAAGAGAAATATGGAAGTAAGGCTAAGTTATTGTTTACTGATACCGACAGCTTAACATATGAGATTGAAGCTAAGGATGTGTATCAAGATTTTTGGAATGACAAAGATAAATTTGATAATAGTGATTACCCAGAAAATTCACCATTTTATAATAAAGATAATAAGAAAGTAATTGGTAAAATGAAAGATGAAGCCGCAGGAGTTCCAAACACTGAGTTTGTGGGCTTACGATCAAAAATGTATAGTCACATGAAAGATGATCAGAAAGGAGGAAAGATTGCCAAGGGAATCAAAAAGAATGTCATCAAGAAAAACATCACACATGAAAACTATAAAGATACACTCTCAAATAATAAACAGATGTTTCACAAAATGAAAACAATTAGAAGCGAGAACCACAAGCTTGGTAGTTATGAAATCACTCAGCTGTTTTGATGATAAAAGATACTTGCATGAAGATGGAATAACAAGCTATGCATATGGGCATAAGAATATTAAAAATTTTCATAAATAATTTTCATAAATAATTTTCATAATTTTCATAATATTTTTAATTTTCATAATCTCAAAAGTTGGTTACAAAAGTTGGTTACAAAAGTTGGTTACAAAAGTT
>JAEMPF020023614.1:25000-28045 GCA_022496165.2 Catalaphyllia jardinei | reverse complement strand
AGTTGGTTACAAAAGTTGGTTACAAAAGTTGGTTACAAAAGTTGGTTCCAGACTGATGTCCCGGGTTTTGGTCTGGCTCCACATTTGATTCTTATATTTATTTCTTTAGTTTTTGTTTCATAAATATTTTATTATTTGATTTAAGCATTTGGTTTTTCCAGCAGTTTATTAATTGTTGGAAAAATAGTTTAGAAATATAGTATAAAAAATATGCTTGAAAAACGTGCTCAGAAAATCAGAACAGAAAACAATATAGAAAACTGCGCTCATAAAATCAGAATAGAAAAAAATATTGAAAACTGCGCTGGAACCGCTAATTACTATACTACTCGTCTGGCCTCGCGGACATGATATCCAACATGCACAATTTCATAATTTTATCGTTGTGTGGTTTAATACAGAAGAAGCAAAAACAAGGCTCTACATATCACCCCAGATATCCACGTTTTTATCAAATCAACATTCTTTCAAAGCATTCCAGAAAGCTCCGCTTCTTGACCTTGAATTATTTTCAAGATTTCGAGACGAAAGCCGTGAAAGCCAAATATAAAATTTGAAAAAGAAAAACAGACAAAAACCTTAATGACAATTTCAGTTGTTTATTTTCTACGAACCCCGCTTGTTTGCAGAGCTCATAGTCTAATTGTTAATTATAGCATCAGTAATAGATTGTTTTTACTGTCACGGAACAAAAAAATAAATTGAAAACTATTCAGGGCACAAAGTCAAAAAATTCTAATGTTATAAGTCAAAAGTGAACACGAATCTTCTCTAAGTTTAAAGTCTTTGCGTTTTCCCAAGCTACAGTTATTCGTCGAAATGTTTTGCGCAATTTTACAGAGCCCAGTATGGAGTTACCATATTGGTGGAGCTTTTCGCTCCACTAACATGGCGGCCGGAAAATAGGGTAAACATCTTGAACTGAATTTTGCTATCTAGGCGACTGATTATCTGAACAGAACTAACAAACATTTACAAAAGCTTTTTTTCTATAACTTGCACTAGTTATATCATGCTTCTGCTGCTGAACAGTTTCTCTTTCCAGGAAGATGTTGTTGGTTACAATTTCCAAAGTTCGTATCTCTTGTTGAGAAAGGTCGACCTCCTCTTGGAATCTTGCTGTTTCTTTTTTACACGGCTCGAGTTCAAAGTTTTTTTTTAAATAAAAGATTGTAGGAAATAATAACTTTTAAAACTTCTGAAGAACGTCTGAACTCTTTCGAAGCTTTTCGAATATCACCTGAATACTTTCGAAGATTTACGAATGGTGCCGATGATTTCCGAAGAGTTACAAACACCTTCCGATTATCTCCATCATTATTTTTTCACCATTATTAGAAGGTTTGCTAAAACGTTCGGTAAAGGGAGACTGTTTGCTACCTAAGTAATCAATTAATATTTTTACGATAGTTGCAGAAATTCTCGTGCGCTCATTGGCTAATTTTTATTGTCAACAAGCGGACAGACACATCAATTTAAAATTTATGTGATGCGTCATTGAACGAGAGCGGATAATTTGAAAATTTGTTATGGTTAAAACAAAATGATGTCAGTTTTTAATGCGGTCTGCGATCACATCGTGCATCCACAGCTACTTTGCAATTGACAATGTTATGACGAAATTCATTATCAATAACAGGGCAGACGCATAAGAGAAACAGTCATCAATTTTTTAAATAGGCGATGCCTGAAGGAGTCTAGTTTTAGTGTGAAGTCCGTGAGATGGAGGACTATTGCGTTAGAATATTAGAAAGAAAGTAAGCCAGTTCCTGATCGAAAAAGTGGCCTTCAGATGCCATCATTTTCGTCACATGGACGCAATATGACGGCGTATTGAAAGACCATAGCGCTAGCTTTTTTTTTGTAGAACGCTCACTGAATATTAATAAATCCTAGTCACTATTTTTTACGAGAGCGATGTCCACGAAGATCACGTAGTTATTGTTACGCGGCAATATAGTTATTAGCCTTATTGTTGCTGTTAACTAAACTTTGCGCATACCCTTCCATTCGAAGTCGCTCACTCGCTTTGATCTTGTTATTAACAAGCATAATTATCAATATGCGCGGCCAAATAGAAAATACGCCTCTTCAGAACACACGCTCAGCGCCCCGCAAAAGACTGACAGCGGGCTGCTTATGCATTATCAGCCCTACAGCTGATTGGTTCTTGCTTCATCATCCGATGGATTTTAACCAATTAGAGTAAGCCTAGGGTTGAGGCGGGAAAATCATTATTTTGCGAAACTCCGGTTTTGAACTGCAGTTTGTTCAGTCGTCGAATCGTCTTCGAGCGAAAACTGAAGTAATGGAAGAAACTAGCAGTCAAAACTCAGTTTTGAGGCTAGAAGATTTGGACAAATTAGAAGCAAAAGGTCAGGCGGAAAATACAAAGAGAGCCACTTCGTGGGGGATCAAAAAACTCGAGAAATGGTGGAACAAACGAAAGCTGAAAGTTGACTTCAATTGTGTAAAACCTGTCGGGCTAAACGGATTACTGCGGAAATTCTACGCTGAAGTTAAATCGGAAAAAGGTCAACCGCTAACACCAAGTACTCTAACTGGTATTCGAGCTGCGACGATTCATCGACAATTGACTTCAGCTCCAATAAGCAGGAGTATGAACATTATGCAAGACAGCGAATTTCTTTCAGCGGAGAAAATGTTTGAAGCCAAGTGCAAGCTGTATACAAAAGAGATGAATCCTAAACCCACGCACAAATCTTCGATAGCAGCTGGAGATATGCTAAAGCTTCGTGGTTACTTTTCTAAAGGTCTTGACTCAAATAATTCTTGGGCAGATCGCGAGCGACTTATACAGTTTGTGTGGTTTTCACTTTCTTTTCAGGGAGAAGGCTGGCGAGAGCTCTCTAACCAATAATTCGGTATAAAAACAGACGACTCTGGAGCCCGATACATGACAGAAATACAGACGGAACAAACAAAGAACTATCAAGGAGGGTCGAAGCAAAAGGACCAAGCTTATTCTAATGTACGTATGTACGCGAACTCGACGCCGCTTGGTCCGGTGGGTTCATTCGAATT
>JAEMPF020023614.1:0-15000 GCA_022496165.2 Catalaphyllia jardinei | reverse complement strand
TTTAGTTGTCGACAACTTGCGCCACAGACTGCGTTTTTTAGTGGTCGATAACTTTTAGTTGTCGATCACAAATAGTTGTCGACAACTAAATCCCTAGTCTGTGGAGGGCCTTAGAAATATTTCCCCCCACATTACCTACACAACACTGAATTGGCGCGTCGGGGGTATCAGAGAATTAACGCTATATGCAAATAAAATAGAATAAATGCTTTGCTATGGAAAAGTGTCATTTTCTAAACATTTCATAGTTAATTTTGTCGCCCGTTGTAGGAGAATCTAGATACCGCAGTACACAATGATTTGGAGGCCGTTGTAGGTTAAATAGCTAGAAAAGCATGCCGTATTTCAGTCTACCTACCGTCCATTTCCCATATGATCCACTGATTTCATTTTAACTCCACAGGGGCAATTGGCTCAATTAAATATTTTCCTTTCACTACATCTCTACTGATTTCTAAGTTTAATACGACACTTAGAAGATAGATTTCAAAGTACGTCATGATTTAGAAACGGCGATAGGTAAAACAGCAAAGATCATGCCGTATCTCACTTTGAATTGGAACTCGACCTATCACTCTATTAACTCTACATGGCTAAGCGACTCATGTAAATACTGATGTTTTTATTTATCCACGGTTTTGCAAGTTAAATATGCCATTTGAAGCTAAGTGAATACAGATTCCGAAGTATTTGAACGCAATGATATGATAAATAGCCAAAATGTCATACCGTTTCAAAAGAAAATTACCATCAATTCAACTTACAGCAGGATCTATTAATCTTTCAAATATCATGTTATGTAAAATTACCCCCAAGTAGTTTCGCCCCAACTCAAAACAGATAAAGACAAACAACTTACTCATATTTCATCCTACTGACGTGAACTGGTAGATTAAAGTAACTGGTGAAATAAAATTTTGCGCAACGAATCCCATGCCAGACAAGTTAAACTTTAAACCAAGTGTAACGCACCAATGCCAATGGATAATGAAAGGAAGACTTGA
This sequence comes from Catalaphyllia jardinei, assembly GCA_022496165.2. Classification (NCBI taxonomy): domain Eukaryota; kingdom Metazoa; phylum Cnidaria; class Anthozoa; order Scleractinia; family Caryophylliidae; genus Catalaphyllia; species Catalaphyllia jardinei. The sequence goes on along the minus strand of JAEMPF020023614.1, from coordinate 13,996 downwards.
ATCCTACTTACCGGCCCCTAAATGGAACAGTTAGTTGAATGTTTCAAACGGACAAACAAGAAACAAGCAACTGTTCTCTGACGTTACAGGCAAACTTCTTGGTTAAGAACATAGACTGCGAGCAGTTTTTCTTTTGCTAGAAAATCCGAGGGGAACAATGCAAAGAAGAACAATTACCCAAGCGTGTGGTAGATGGTGAAAGCTTGCAAGCGTGATATGCGAAGCTGCGAGCCACACGCCCTACTGACGGCTCGCAGCCTCTCCCGCTAGCTTGCTACATGCATTTCAACTTCACAGTTACACTTCGTTTGTTTTCTTAATAGACCATTTTCAATAAATTAAAATTCCGTGTGATAGTGAAGTCCAGAGGTCACAGACAAACGAAATAAATAAACATGGTCATTATTCCATTTCCTTCATTTGTGTCCTCTAAGCCTCGCTGACACATGCTGAATTTTAATATATCGAAAGTGGTCTATTGCGTTCCTCTACACGGAAACACACGAAAGAGAGACTAATCGCAATATATTAGGGAAATCAAGATCAACAAAGTTTAACTGCTCTCGTGGAGTCTAGGAGACTCTAGAACAACGTTCCTCTCAATGGAATGTTTCAAGACCGCACATTTGGCTTTCACCGTGAGTCTTCTCACGAGCGCGCCTCTCTCTTTTTGTTTTACTTCCAGGTTATGACCAAGGGGACGTACTTTTTATTTTACCACAAACACAATGTCACCTTTAACTTTCAAGTAATTTCCTTCTTACTTATAGCAATTCAACTTTCAGATACTGAATTACAAAAACAAACTCCAACCGGCTGTAACAACTTACACTAAGCATAAGCACAGACGTTGTCATGGCGGATCTATTTCTCGACATTTATTTCGAATTCTCGGAGGTAATAACTTGTAACCATAAATAGCGGAGAAAGTTTAGCAAAGTTTGTTTTCAAATTGCACTAGCCACAACGCAATGATGTCAGTGTTGCAAAATTGCAGTCTCGGTAAGTATTTATTGCTAACTCGGCCACAAAATAAAGAAAAAAAATTACATTTTATTCCTTTCAATCCACATGAGCAAAATTATTTTTTTTCTAGGAGTCCTGTCAGTACCGATGCAGAAGCTATCTACGTCAAAGGAAATGGATGGGAGTTCACTGTAAAAGCATATATTGCCGCTCTTTTGGCCTCGGGATTCGGTAGAAACGGCAAAGCATTTACACTATGTCCCTTGGGAACATTTACAAATCTATCAACTAAAGGAGATGACGGATGTCAAAAGTGCCCCCCAGGTAACTTCTAGCTCAAGTTCTTCAATTTTGTGAATCCAGAAAGGAGATGCGATATGCCTCTAATATTACAGGGTTTGTTTTATATCTGTTTTTGTTTAAAAAGTGCTGGTAGGAAATTTAGCTTTAAATGTCTTTCAAAGGAGAAACTCTATTTTCCCATTGAACTTAACGGGAAACTTGAACCCTTTTAAGAAGAAGCAATACATGTACAAGAGGTTACAGAAAAGCACAGTACAGTACTGAAAAGGGGGTAGGATATTAGTATATATAATGTTTTACATAGCATAGTATTTTTTTTTTATGTCAGCAACGACTCGCGGCAGCAAGCTCGCTTGTAGTTCATCGACTGTTGCCTGCTAAGATATTAGTTAATAAAAATATGCTGCTCCTCGTCAGATTAACCCAGAATTCTCAAGTTAACTATTAGAGAAGCCAAAGTTACTTTGGCATTGTCTTTACCTTTTGTTAGCTGCAAAGGAAAAAAGCTCTCATAGTGTCGTTCCGGTACCAAAGCTCACTTTTGACTACCGTTTGTACTGCGAGGGCAGCGGCGATCTGCACAGATATGAGCTACCTGTTCTTTCTTTCTTTTTTTTTTTTTTGGACTGCAGACCGAGTGCTGGTTTTCGATAGGATTGCCTGCTCATGTAAGGCTAACTTGTTATAAATAGGGTTGGTTTGCTTGGAAGGTAGCTAAGCTAACCCATGCGGGATTAAAAGGTAACCGAAGTAAATATATATCTTTTTATTATTGTAGACAAGCATTTTCCCTCCTTTTTTTGTGTGTATTTTTAGATTGTTTAAAATCAAAGGTGAACACCAAACAACATATCAAAAACCTCACCTCAAGGTTACAAACTCAAATGAAAGTTGCCGCTTATCCTAGGTTAGCTTAATCAGCCTTTGGATAACCCGGTCCAGAAGCAACACTTTTAGGCTAAGGTAAATCTATATATTTTAGGTGAGATAGAGTTCCATAACATTGTTCTCATCTTTTTATAGGAGGATTTTTCTCTGACTCTCTCGGCTATGTGGGCAAAAGCTGCAAGAGATGTCCCAATGGTTCTTTTGTTGCGTTTGACAAAGCACCTGGAAGGCATCATCGGGATTGCAAGTCATGCCCTCTAGGTAAGATGGACTATCTAGATAGTATCTTCGTTATCCTAATCACTGTTAAATGAAAGATTAGGCTTCACTCACGCATAGACGAATTAAGCTGTGGTTACTTAAGGTGGCAAGGCACGAAAAATATGGCGATGTTATTAAAACTTGAATTTGTTTAAAAATACCAGATATAATAACCTTGAACACTTGTTTAAAACATTTGAACTAATCTTGGCGAACTTTCTTCTAGATGACTGTGAAAGGTTAGGATAATACGCATTGGTATAAGTTTATTTATACGTAGTAACGGCCATAGCAACGGCTGTTCACAGTAAGAACATGACCAGAAAAAGGCTGCAAACAGATGCACAACTCTATTGGTATAATAACTAGGCATAACTTTGCCAGATTTACCATCACATGCTCAATAAGTTCCTGAAAAGGAACATTTCCTACAAAGGCTGAAACTTTGTTACAAAATAAAACAACCATTACTCTCCTCGGAGATTTAAGCTGCATCACCGCCCCCCCCCCCCCCCCCCCCCTTCCCCCCACCTCCCTACAGTGTTTGGCTTGTTAAATGTTTAATCCATTATTTAAGAAACTTTAGGTGCACTTTTCTTAAAAGTCTACTTTTCTGCCAACTGACTTCACGTCGACATTTTTTACTTTGGAAGGTATTTAAGAGCAGTTCCTGGAATTTAGGCCAGGGTAATCAAAGACCAATAGAGTCGAGATTCAATAAGCTAAAAAAATAATAACATTTTAAGGTCTGTCACGTGAGACTAGATAGTTTGTTCACTGGGTGTGGTGCAAAAATATGGCTATTCCCAAAAAAGGTTTGCGCAAAGCACTAAAAGAGACAGTTAACTCCGAAAGCTTTAGTTTATTACATAAAACGAAACAAAACTTACAAGATATGCTCGCTTGGAAACCATTTCCTGTCTTGTAAAAAATACACGCAAGAACTGTCGGCGATAATGCTATTGCTGGTTTTCAGTGCCATGCTTGATGTCAAGTGTATATGAAATAATTCATATTTGAACTGCGGTTGTAGATGCAAGTGAAGTATAATAATCGCAGTAAACTTTCCAATTTAAGCAATTGGAAGAAGGACCCTGAAAAAAATCAGGGCTTTAACGGTTTTTTTTTTTTCAGGGTTTTTTTCAGGCTTCTTCTTCCAATTGCTTAAATTGGAGAATTTACTGCGATGATCATACTTCACTTGCATCTACAACCGCAGTTCAAATATGAATTATTTCATATACACTTTACGTCATTTCACTCCTTACGGGAGTGATGAACTCAATAAATTGACCTTGCTCCCAATGTGTGGCTTCATAGCTCAGTTGGCAGAGCATCGCACCGGTATCGCGGAGGTCATGGGTTCCAATCCCGTTAAAGCCCTGATTTTTTTCAGGCTTCTTCTTTCCAATTGCTTAAATTGGGAAAATTTATTACGATGATCATACTTCACTTGCAGTGTCATTCTTGTTCAAAATAGACCCAAATAAAAATCAAAACCGTTAGGATAACATCGGCGTACGGGAAAAGTTTTGTTGCGAAAGGGGGAGGGAGGGGTAGTGGGGGGGAACTGAACATAATTTGCCTGAATGATATTTGTTTGTCACAGATGCTCAAGATGATTCTCTTGACGTCAGGTTTTCTTCGCCATACTGCGAGAGCACAAGCGTTCAAATTGGTGCAAATATTTTCGGGAAATCGAGATTAACATTTCTAAAATACAAAACCATGAGTTAAGTGTGGGATAAAACGTACCCATTTGAGGTCTAAAGGTAGTATGAAGAACTATTACTTCGGCACCCAAATATGTCATTAATTCTTTGCATGTCATTCTGCATTGTCTTGTTTGCATACTTTCTTCCACTGTTAATAATGGCGATACTGTTAAGTCGGTCTTGTCCCACTGTGAATCTTAAAATTGTCAGCGCGACGAAGGGCGCTAAAAGACTTTTCAGCAGAGCACAAGGCTGCAGGAATTGTGGCCAGGATGGAGTCATTTTTAAATAGAACAGGTAAAATGTCACGGAGACCATGGCTGCCTTTTTTTTCTGGAATGGGTCCCCACAGTCGTGGTTTTTAAAGAAATTCTCACTTGACACCATTTCACTATCCACTCCATAGAAATTTGATACAGTTTGCTTGTTGTTGATTCTTGGAGAACGGCTGAATACGATTTTGCCCACTGCGCACAAAACCTCCTGGTCATTGCCTTCAAACCTTGATTGAAGTTTACTGGCGTTTTCTCAATACTTGTGTAATTAACTGTGGTACGAAAGTGGTATTTTGCCGTCTGTCGCGAGCTGCCGTTTGCTGTAGCAGGTGTCTCACTAGTAAGGCCCAAAAGTCGGTATGATGATCTGGTTCGAGGCACCTTGACATCTCAGAAGGTAAATTTCGTACCCTCGATATAACATCAGCATGTGACCACACCTGAGTGAAGCTCTTTTCATTGCGACAATTGCCTAGCGTCTTAACGAAAGCATTCAGCAGCCTTCTTGGCAATGATGACGTCCATCTGTTCTCCCTGTAGATATGTTCTCAAATTGAGTGGAGAAGCGAATTAATTTCGTTGTAGGTCTTTTGATAAAGCCGGTGACCAGGTCTTCCATTATCCTCGGCACTTGCTTTAGCAAGGTCCTCACCGCCGCCCAGCAAGAGGACTATCTAGTGGTACTCAAAGATTTTAATGTAAGCCCAACATCCTCTTCATGAACTTCAACGTCCTTAAATAGCGCATGGCACTTGGTACTCCCGTGTAAGAAATTGTTAAGACTCTCGATAGTACCGAGGGCAACAAGGAGAGTTTCAATTTCAGTCATGGTGTCCTGGAGAGCCAAATTTAAAATATGACCATAGCAATGTACATATATTCCGAGAGGTGAACTTTCCTTCATACGAATCCCACTCATGTTCGCAGTGCAATCAAAGCATTCGGCAATAATGTTTCCAACCTTAAATCCAGCCTATTTGTGCCTGTTTTGCAAGCTCGTACAGAACTTCCCCCTCTCTCTAGAAGCAGCTAGTGTCAAAGAAACCAACGAAAGTTTCTTTTGTCTCAGCATTGATAACGTAGCTGATCCACAAGGATACCTCTTCGGTTCTACTTATGTCTGAAGTTTCATCCATGATGATTCCAAAGTAACCACTCTTCCTTTTTTTGCCGTCATTCTCTCAAGCACAAGGTCTGACACTATTGCTAGTAGAATATTTTGGATGGTGGGTGATGTCCACTGAGTATGCAACTGGAGCTTCCCCCTGGAATTTTGACTGTAGTCATGGCAAGTCTTTGCATCGTAAATGGAGTAGTTCGAGAAAGTTTCCTTTGTTTATATCTGACACTTCACAGATATCGTTTCGACGTTCTTCATGGCTTTTAACAATATATCCATAGCTGCAGAGAACATCAAGCCCTCGATTATCACTTGTGGGTATTTAATGTTAATTTTGACCTGCTCTTTATGTGCTCTGCTTAGTTGCTGCAGAACACTGTTTTTCTTTCTTTCCATTCCTTTGAACTCCAGCCCCATGGTCATGCAACTTACATGATTCTCATTGTTGCTGTGTTTTGATAACTTTGATGGCTTCTTCCAATTCTTGAAGACAAAAGATCCATCCTTTCCAAACCCTATGCAGGAAATACATACACACGCGTCTTTTTAGACATCGTAACTGCTCCATGGATACCTTTTTATACCAGTGAAGCTGGTATCGTCTAGTGAAAGACTCACTGCTGAACTTGGTGCCCGGATATTCGGGTAAAACAACATGTTTCGGGACTATCGTTTTACACGTAGGTGATGTGGAGGATTTTGGCTCTAGTTCAGCAATTCTTCCGAGATCTGATTGAATGCCTTTATCTATCGGGGTACTGGGCTCACTAGGACGTCTCTTATTGAGGCATCAGGCTTAACCCTTTTACATTTATTTTCTCTTCATGGGTGCAATCGCACCATATTTAGTTTTCGACCCATTTTGAGGAATATACCACCTTAACTGACTTAATACCAAGTAAAATCAACACCCTATTGGGAACTCTACACAGAAGTTTTTCTGCATGAAATTCATTTTTAAAAACTTATATTCTTCGGCCATTTCAGCTTCAACAGAAATAATATAAAAATTGCAGTTACAAACATGAGAAACAACGCATGTAAAAAAAATTGGATTAATGACTTAACGTTTCGTATGCCTCAAAACACATCCTCAGAAGTGACGGTTGGATAATGCAATAAGATATCTAAACGCATAAGTACTTACAACATGAAAAATGTTGTGACAAGAAACCGAAACAAACCTAAAGATCCTATCACTACGGTAGCCAAAAGAGATGTTTTCATCTTTTTGCCTTATCTTGGACTTCAGAGTAAATTCATGACAAAGCAACTTAAATCTTGTATCCACACGTTCTATGGTTGTATTAACCTAAAAATAATTTTTCATAGCACTCACTGCATTAGCACTTTATTCCCCTACAAGAACAGGCTTAACCGCTTTCTCAAGTCTAAGGTTGTGTACAACCCTAGCTTCTGGGACTGTGATGACCTTTACATAAGTAAAACGAAGCGTCGTTTGCACGACAGAAAAACCGAACATTTCAAAGCACTCACGAAGAGTTTTGCGTATCACATTACTTCAGCAGGTCAGACTATTAAATGTGACCACTTTGAAAATTTAGCCACCAGGGCCGGGTTGTTCAAACCCGATTAAGTTAACTCAGGGTTAGCGAGAATTTCAGTTTTGTAACTTTTTGATGAGGTGTTCTGTTTTTTGTTTTTTGTTTTCTTTGCCCCTCGGTTTTGAACTGTAGTAACCTCAACTACACCTAACATTAGAGGTGAAAAACATTCTTAAACAACTAAACACAATGCTTCAGGCAAGTGTAATCAGCAAAGTCCGGAGGCCGAGGCTGATTACACTTGCCGAGACCTTGATTTTTCGGGATATCACAAAGACCGAATTCAATTATTGTTTTATTATACTTTGTTTTATGGAGAATATACAAAAATTATTGTCTGAATTGCAAGTAGATTTTATTTAATAGATCACAGATGACGTCAAAATGTGGTAAGAACAAAAAAGTGGCACTTGAGGCGTAGCCGAGTGTGTCACTGATGTTCTTACCACATTTTGACGTCATCTGTGATCTATTACTGACTGGCAACATGGAATCTCTATGTTTTATATAATAAGGAAACAAATTACTACACATAAAGCTTTTGTTTATTTCAAAAATACTTCAACATAACGCCAAAGCCGGCCTTTGCCCCACCTTTGCCCACTATAACGAATTCGAAAAAAACGCCATTTGACGTGATCTATGATCTATACAAAATGAAGCAATTTCATTGGCTACTATGCGCAGCAAAGAATTGTGATTGGTCGAGAAAAATCACGCCACTGTCAAACCTGACTCGAGCGACGCTTCTCGTGGAAAGAGTAGCGACGCTTCTCGCGAAAGCAGAATTGAACTGCGAAATTTACGAATCTTGAAGAAAATGCTGGAAACCAAACGTAGACTTAAAGACCGCTTCAACGAACATCGCAGACCTGTTGACAAACAAACTAACAGCTGTAAGCCCAACACAGTATCCGAACATTTCTTGTGTAACAATCATAACGCTACTGACATGCAACTTATTCCTCTTGAACTCGTTAAATCTTATCGTGACAGTGTATGTAAAGCAAGAGAAGCATATCTCATTGGAAGAGGTCAAACCCTTGAACCTCAAGGTCTTAGTAAGAAAGATGATACTTAGTACGTTTATTTTGCATTAGCTTTCTATGTTTAGGTCATTTGTGCTGTTTATAACTCTTCATTACTACAATACTTTTCAGGCTGTAACTTTTTCCCATATTTTTAATTTTTTTTAAATTTTGAACGTCACTTGTTTCATCGTTAATTATTACAAAGCCGTGTCTATCAGTCTTTTGTTATTATTTATCTTTTTTGTTACGTTCAAAACTAGACTCATTCTTTGTAACACCTTGAAAATGGAAAGCCATGCCTTCCGAAATATTGGAAAATATATCCCTATACTGTGCAATTAGCCTTGCTAATTTTCGTCTGGAAAAATCAAGTCAGTTTTTGTCATCGGAGCAGCCCTGTGAGCCGAAAAGCTTGGGCGTTGCCTTGAAAATTGCAGGAGTTGAAAATATACCCTCGGAAAACTTGTGGTTGCGGTCAACCTAGAGGCCATTTGATTCGAGTTTTGAATAAAAGGCACCTTAATGACGGTGGATATTTTTGTCTTCTGTGGTTAACTTTATGATTCTCGAATCAGTTTTCGGAGACACATTTGAGCTGTGATATTGTTGATCGTGAGCTGTGGTTAGCTCTACTTAGCTCGCTGCTGTGCCCTGAAACGAACAGAAACATTCAAATCGGAAAGCAAGGTTATGTGTTTCATTTAACTGATTTTAAACGTGATGTTTTGATGTTTCATTCCTGACATCAATCAGTGTGTCAACTGGGACTGGGAAACGTTGAAATTTTTTAAATAAATTATTCTCAGAAACCTTTTGTCTAAAGGATTTGTTAAATTCGAGATAAAGCAATGGTTCTCGGTCTACCAACACCAATTTTGTGCTTGGTTTAGTCTTGCTCGACTGACGACTGAGGCTGCTCGAGTATTTTTTCTGAATCTTTTTCTAAAAGAAACGGCTTTAACTTTCTTCTTCCTACTTCTCGAACCTGTTTAATGCCTCGGCAAGACTTTTTTGTACTTTATCTTTTGCGCAGCTGCATAAAGTATTATCTATATTCTCAAAACTTTCGGCCATTTTAAAACACAAAAAAAGGCTTTGTAATGATGACGTCTATTGTGTACCTGTCTTCTAATAGGTCATAGGCAAGAACCAATCAAAATGCGAGAATAACTTGGGTTGTTACATAAACTATAATCATGCTTGTCCACAAAATCAGATGAATTCTCAAAATTATATTAGCAGGGGCTCTTGGCCAATCAGAATGCTGATAGTGAGTACAATGTATAATAATAATTCTAATTCTTATGTTTATTTGTAGTATGACCTCAAATTATTACGTAGTGGTAGAGATAACACCAAGTTGTCGGTTGAAAATTCAATATTCGTTCTCATTAGACCGTCAGGTAGCCCAAGCTCAGTTGGTAACCGTCATTTAACATTATTCAACAGCAACAAACTTCAAGTTCCGTCCAAACATCTCTTAGCTAATAATTAGTCATGAACATTGTAAGAGAGCACTAGAATTAATTAAGGCAGGGTCTGGCTTATATGTGGTTTTCGACATCCTTTTTAAATTTGGTCTTATTTATAAAATCCTGGCTTCTAATTGATTATTTAAATTAACTTCTTGCCAATTTACTTTTTACCAACTTACTCGACTTATGTGGTCACATAACTGATCGCGCCCTAAATTATATGATCGTTTAAGTTACAAGACGTAAACGAATTAGAAAATACTCGATTTATCTTTCAAAACCTTAATCTTCCCTGGGTATAAGTCGTTCTAAACGGGGATTCTGAAAATATTTTATTCTTTTGTCATTATTATTTATTTATTTTTTCTTGTCCCAGTCCCTCCTTAATTGATATCTGTTGCAATTGAAATAAAAGAAATAAATCTATCAAACCCCGATTCATTCTCTAAACTTGGTGGTTAGAGCCATTCCCATATATCAAAATTTGTTAAGCATTACAACTGCAAACTATTGTGAATTATATAATAACCAAATCAATGCGCACTCTCTGATTGGTCAATCAGCTGTGGGTTATTGTGCCGGTAACCCACGGAAAAATCGCGCATCTTTTGAATTATTATATAAAAGCAATAGACCACAAGTTTTCTATGGGTTATAGGCTGATAAACCACTTGGGATGTTGGTAGAACACTCGAAGAATTCGTAAACCACGAGCCGCAAATTCTTCTCGTGTTCTACCAACATCCTGCGTGGTTTATCAGCTTATAATCCATAGAAACTTGTAGTCTATTGCTCAATTAGGATTCAAATGTATGTAAACAATTGAGTGTGGCAAGTCACGCGGCCAAGGAGCAAAGTTCTTGAAACCAAAAAATAAAATGCTTCTTTCACTGTTGGAGCGATCTGTGATTGAAATTCTAAAAAAAGGAGTTTAAACAGATCTAGAAACGTTAAAACTGAATTTTCGACTGCCTTCTGCGGTCGTCCTCAAAGAAATGTACTCTGCAAGTCAGAGAATGCAAATATGTAGTAAAAACGTGAATGTTCATCGCCCCTTAGGAAAGAAACCAGTGATGCGTAAATTAACAGCGTTCTTGTTCAGGAATGTAATGGCTCTAGAAAAAGCCCTTTATCCATGGTTATTCCTCCTGCTTCCAAAATGCTGGAATATTTAGGTTGTATGTCGTGGTTAGTGGTCTAAGCATGCTGTTTTACCACGGAGCCGACCTTCCCATTCGTTTCAGGCTAGTGTACAGGCCTCCGAGACTTTCAACTTATTTTACTCTCTCCAAGGTTAGACTACAAAACAGTCGCATTCTTTTTTACGAACGCAAGTAACGGTCCATATTCGAACGAAAGGTCTGGAGTTGCGCATTACACACGCGAGGATCACGCTGAGACGATTCCAGCCTTCCGAAAACGTCGAAAAACGACTGTTTTGCAGTCTACTCCAATGTAGGTTTAAGTACACGTTCTGCACTTTACTTTGCCCCATTCCTTTCAACTGTTCTTTTATCGGCCGTTCCTTAGGTTTGAAAACACGACCCTTTATTTTTTTGTGGCTGTTCTCCTCAAGCAGTTTAAGGCCTGGGTCAATAATATATGGTTGGACAGTTATATGTCTTGTTATATTTGTTTTACCAAGCTGACCTTTTGCCTGATTATAAAGGCCATGTCGATCAGTATGGAAGTGAAGACTGAGATCACGTCAGTCAAACGACACACTAAACCAGTTCGTCTTCAGCCACTCCCTGGTTGCTTATAAACTCTGCAAACTATTTAGCATTTTCGACAGAATGTTCAGTTTCATTCGTAAGGTGTTCCAGTACGGAAGCCATCTATTTTGAAAGCCCATAGGTCGGCGAGCCAATACAGCTGTTTATAGGTGTCAGTGGTATCCGCATTTCTGTGCCTTCCAGGAGAGCAAGATGATCGCTCATTTGGTGCAGGCCACTTTGTGAATCTTAGGTAAATCCTAAAACGACGCTGGTGTGGAGTCGGAAAGGCAGAACTTCCAGTTGTCTGTTTCTTTGAGGTTCCTAAGTTTCTTCAGATCCAGAAGTTTCTCTGTAACTGAAACCCCGTTCTTATTGTCGGGTTGGCAGTTGTTAGCACATTTTTCTCTACTAAATTATAGAAAAAATGAATTTGTAATTAACTATCCAGTATCGAGTCCGGAACCTCTGTTTCCTAATATCCTTCACATAGCGATACACTACCAGGCTGATCTGCCAAATTCCTGCAAAATTTAATTATATAACGTAACCTTTTTAGATATTAGTGATAGAGTTTCCCCACCTAACAAAACAAAAGCTAACCGCAAGCAAGAAAGTATTAAGAGCAACTTCGCCTAAATATCAACTAGACTTGGAAATAGCGAGAAAATCGAATTTCTGCAATTGAAAAAAGTTGGCAAGAAATATAAAAAATTATAGAAGCAGAGTAAAAAGATACAGAAAGGAAATAAAAAATATGGCAAAGAAATGTAATGGACGTATTATTTGTTTGAATTTTGACTGGAAAGGCGCGCCATAGTATACAGTGTTTGGCGCGACCGATTCGCGGTATTCGAACGTGACAGTAAGAAATACTGAGTGAGCAACGGTCGACACAAACAAATAGAATCAAGCACTTTTTAAAGGTAATGGAACTTAACTCTAGCTTCTAACTGTTCACGAAGACAGCCAATTACACTTTACATTTTTGGGGATTGTTTATTTTGGGGTTGCCTATGGAAACGGTCAGTGGACGACAAACATGTCTTCGGCATGTGCATGGAATTTGTAGCGGCGGGCAGGTAACGGAACGTTAAACATTTCATCTTTTAGAGGTTTCCTTATCTGGATCCAGCCTCTTTTGAAGGTTAATCCATGAAGAAGACTCTTCTATAAATGTAAGCATTCAGGTAAGTATGGGCTAACATAAGCTTACTTAAAGTCCGCAAATTTCACTGGAATTCGTTAACGGTCGGTCATTGACTTCAATTCTTAGCAAACAAAGTGCGCCCTTGAGCTCCTTCTTTGACCCTGTAAGATTTCATATCTGAGGTAGTTTCTTGCAATAATGGTTTCGGAGAGATATCACTAGAAAATGCTTCAAAATAACGAAGCGTTTGCTTTTATTCCGGGTTTCATGGCAATAAGCGGTTCGTTGAGCGTGGGTCATAGGTCACGTTTTCAGGAAGAAGTGCTGTATTTAGCTCGCTATCTCAGCGCTCGCGATTTTATTTACCCAAAAATTTTAGTTCGCTAATTTGAGGAAGAAACAATGCTCTTTCAGACCAAATTAGTCGTTTTTGTAAAAGCCGTGTACCAAAATGCCTTTTTAGAATTTGAAAATAGGCTAAATGTAGACCTCTTGTTAAGCTGTCTTGGGTCGTTAACTTAGAAAATTTGTCAAATATTTTACTTCTAATCAAATCGCGATCTATCTCGCTCTAAATGTACAAGAAAGAAAGTACAAATACTACGTGGAATCAGTTTTTAACGAGCATTTTTACTGTTGAGTTCACGAGCCCCTAAATACGCCGCTCATTTTCGATCGATTTTGGCCGATTTGGGGAATCGCAACGAAACAACTTCGTAAAATAATAATTTTTGATTTATCGAACTTTTTAACTAGTGCCCGTAGGGCTTCATTCTTGGCGGGTTTGGAGAAATTCGATTTTTTCGCTATTTCCAAGTGTAGTTGATATTTAGGCGAAGCTGCTCTTAATATAAGAACAATTAAGCCTTCGGTGAGTGCGTTTTACTCCATTAACAAATTATGACCAGTTTTACCTTGCGAGGTCTGCAGATATGGCATCGTTCATTGTCATCAACCACCATAAATTATATGAACCGTTTACGAAACAGAAATTGGCGTCGAATTGCGCCATTTATCGGTGACTGGTGTATATACGTTCTGATCTTGCACATTTCTTGAATCTGGTTACAGTAGTCAGTCCAGTCTCCAGAGCGACTGTCACTCACTCACCCATGCCCTTTAAACCTAAGTAGCATGTAGGGCAGCAACGTGCTGCCTCTGCAGCTTCCGATCCCTTGCCATAAGCTTGATGCCTCCTCAGGTTTACCCCATATCCTTGATTTCTTTCTCCACTGTAAGTCGCCACGTTTTCTTGGGGCGGCTCCTTTTGCGTTTCCCTTCTGGTATCCAATGTAAAGCAGTTTTCGCAATGGAAGCTTCTTGGCGAGTGACGTGGCCAATCCACCTCCAGCGTCTTCTCATTAGGATGGTAACCATTAGTTCAGTTTCACACCGTTCAGAGAGATCTTTATTTGAGATGACATTAGGCCAAAAGATGCGTGCTATACGCCGAAGGCTCTTGGTGTGAAATGTGGAGAGTTTTGATAAATTCTTTTCCATTAAGCGCCAACATTCTGAACCATACAGGAGAG
>JAEMPF020009098.1:24852-35492 GCA_022496165.2 Catalaphyllia jardinei | reverse complement strand
TTCTTAATTTCGTACAAACATTCACATTTTAAAATAAACATTAAGGCATGAGCGCCGGCAAAAATCAGATATTTTGAAAATAGTTTTATGTTGTCTGCTTGAACGACTTCATTTCTTCTAAGGATATGGGCTGTGGAATAACTAATAGGAGGCGGAAAGGCTGCAAGTCAAGAGAGGGCAGTTGGGGTACTATGTTAATTCTTACCCTGAGGGAGAGGGGCAACATATAGATTTTTGAAATGTAAGGGAGGGTTTATAATTTTTCCCTTTTGTATGGGCCGGCTGTCTTAAAAATTCCAATACCACTTGTGTCTCATTTAAGGCTGGTTTTTACTAGCGACGGAGTGGGAGTCGAAGTCATAAGAGAGCTTATCGGAGTCAGAAGAATCACAACGATTTCTTCCGATTCCGTTGCTTATGATCCAGTGAAAACTAGGTTGTCGGAGTCGGAAGCGGAGGAACCAGCCAATGGCAAGGCCCGGAATCGAACATTGTCATTGGTTTGTTCTTCCGCTTCTGACTTGCGACTCCGACAATGCAGTTTTTACTTGACCATAAGCGGTGTTCTGCTTCCGACTCCGTTCGCTTCTGATTACGACTCCGTCACCAATGAAAACTAGCCTTAAGAATGATGCTCATTTCCCTTATGCTGTTGTTAACAAAATTACTATCAAATTGCAACATGACCGCATCTTTCAAATAATATTGCAAAATGTTAATTCCAATCAAGAGATTATCAAGGTAAGAGAGCGAATCCTCCATATAGGCATTCTAACCATGGTAGACCCTCTTAACCCTCGGAAGTACAAGCAAACTCATTACCCCACCGTGGTACAAGGAGGGGGGGGGGTGGTTGGACCCACCCACCCTTGGGTTTTCGTTTAGCACTTTCAGTATTTTATTTTCGTTCATTAGCGTTCCTTCGAGAATATATTTTTGTGTTTCTTTCCCGCGCGTTGAGTAAATTTGCATGTTCTTCATTATTCTGGTTTTAGAAGCTTTCGCGCGCGCTACAGTTTTCAGTTCGCTGTTGATGTCAACAAGAGTAGAAGTTGTATTATAACTGCACAGAGTTACCCTTTCGTGGCCTACACCGCCAATACAATTTCAAACCTCTTTCCTCGTTGAGCGTTTGTAAACCGTTGCTGTACGTAGCTTAGAAAGGATTCGCCTTTTGGCAGTAACATAGTTTGAAATTGTAGAGTTTGTATGAGACACAATGGATGCTAGCGGCGAGGAAGCCAGAGATTATGCGATCCGGATGACGCTCGTCCTTGGTTGCCGAGTAAACGACTAAATAAAGGTGTCTGTCTGTGTGTCTGACTGACTGGATCAGGAAGGCGTTCTCTTCAGAAAACTTCGCGGACTCAAGAATGAAAGATTGGGCTATCTTTCTTCAGTTACTACTAGAAGAAACGAAATTGATGCGCTGTTATCTAGTGAGAAAAAAAAAAGCTGATTTCGCCTATTCGCCGAATCTTCAGGATGAAATTATTTTAGCGAGATGTCAGGAACAGTTAAATTCAGAGTGTTCCCGTGCTAACCTTTTTTTACAAAGAATTCAAGAGTGGATTAAAAGATCAGAGGAGCTTCTCAGGTCGAACTCTCGGATCAACCCTGAAGATTCAATGAGTCAGATCGGTTCTCTCACCAACTCTAAGTCTTCATCAAGGAAATCGCGACGTTCGAGTCAGAGTAGTACGTCATCCTTAGCCTTGTTCAAGAGCAAAGGAAGTGGCGCGTATCGCTGAGCTGGAAGCTGAGGCGGCTGTGCTAGAGAAACGGCAATCGTTAGAAGAGCAAAAGTTGCGTTTGCAGCAAGAACAGGAACGTTTGACACTGGAAACTTAACTCGCTAAGTCTAAAGCTAAGGAACAAGTTTTATCTTCAATTATGGAAGCTGCCCCGCGTTCGTATGTGCCGAATCCAACTAAGTTGGAATCCAGAAAGGGTGAGAGGAAAGTTGAAGCACCTATTATTGGACTTGAAACAAAGTCAGTGGTCAAAGCAAAAGGTCAATTAATATTATCGGTCGCCGCTGGTCGCTCCACTTTAAATCCCGAAGCAGCAGAATGGTATCAGCGTCGTCATCACCGAATGAGAGAGCTTTTCACGAAATGCTAGGGCTGCGTCACCATCAAAATGCGCTACAACAACAGCAGAACAAAATCGTGGAAATACTTGCGACGCAGCAGAGGAAAAGCAATCTTCCCCAGCAAAGGGTTCCTATCTTCGATGGTGATCCTATGGAGTATGGTGCCTTTGTTAGAGTCTTTCAAAACATCATGGAGTCCAAAACCTCCAGTAGTAGTGAGAGGCTCTTTTAGCTTGAACAGTTCACAAGTGGTGATATTAAGGAACTAGTTCGATCGTGCCACTACCTCCCACTTGAAAGGGGTTATCAGGAAACCCGACGGCTGATGAAAAAGAAATTTGGTGACGATTTCCGCATTGTGACTGCCTATGAAACCAAGGCGCCAAACTAGCCTGATGTGAGAGCTGAGGACAGCATCTCTCTGGACAGGTTTTCCATTTTCCTCATGAGATGCAAAAACGCTATGGAATGCAGCAAATACCTGACCAAGCTTGAGCAGCCCGACACCATACAAAAGTTCGTTATGAAGTTGCCAATTAATTTACGAAAATCTTGGCGCCGTTCAGTCGATCATATCATGGAAACTAAGCGAAGATCAGTTACGTTCAGCGACCTAGCCGAATTTGTAGACAATGAAGCAAGAGTAACCTCCAATCCCGTATTTGGAAAGATCACTGAAGACGCAAAGCACAAGAATGAATAAAAGGACAAGCAGAACAGATCTGTTAAAAGTAAAACAAGTCTTGCAGCGCAAGTAGACAATGTTCAGAGTCCGTCTTCTGACGCGCCATTCTCTGGATCAATTTCTCCCAGTGAGCACGTCTGATGTTCCTTCTGCAATTCTGGGCACGCCCTAGAAGCCTGCGATGCCCTTAGACGTCTCCCGTATTCGGACCAGATTCAATTCTTGAAATCGAAGCACCTCTGCTTTGGTTGTTTGTTTGCCAATCATGCGGTGAAAGAATGCCCTGAAAGGAAAACATGTACGGTTGCTAACTGTACCATGAAGCATTCCATAATTCTTCACACGAACACTGCAGGAAGGATTCGACCATCCGACATTCCTTCCGCAAGTACCTCGCCACATGAGGCGACCCTCGCGTTCGTAAGGGAATGGTTAAAATGGACCGCTCGAGAATAGGGATGACTGCCGTTCCGGTCAAAGTTTGGTTGAAATCTTTAGGTCCCCCTGGGATCACCTATGCATTTTTGGACAGCGGTAGCTCCTCCACGTTCTGCACGGAATCCTTGATGAGACAGCTGGGGGTCGATGGTACACGAACTCGAATTTCCCTGACAACTTTGGAAAAGAAAGACAGTCTTATTGACAGTTTCGTTGTTAAAGATCTTGTTATCTCTGATCTGTATGAGACCGGAAATACCCGTTTCAAAGGAGGACATACCTACTCAGGGTTACATTGACCAGTGGCCACACTTGTGTGGAGTAAGCTTACTTGAAGTTGACGCCGAAATAGGTTTTCTCTTAGCCTGTGATGTCCCCAGAATCTTTGATTCTTTTGGAAGTGAAGCACAGTCAAAACGGTGGTCCTTATGCTTCCCCAAGTATGGGATGGGTGGTTAACGGTCCTTTAGGGCGTTATCACAAGGGACCACACGCGACCAGTTTCTTTATCAAGGCCCACCCTGAATTTCATCAGATGGTGAAGAGTTTATAAGACAGTGGTTTCAGTGAATCTAGCGCTGATCACAAACCTGAAATGTCACAAGAAGAGCTTCGTTTCCTTTGTGAGTTGGAGCGTACTGTTGTCTTGAGAGATGGTCACTATGAAATGGCGTTACCGTTGAAAGATCGCCAAGCACCAGTCCCGAACTACAAGTGTTTCGTGGCAGACATTATTGACAAGGGTTACGCCCGTAAGGTTCGAGTGGATCTCCAGAATTCCAGTAGCATGAAATGGTACATACCGCATCATGCAATTTACCACCAGCACAAGCCTGAGACGATACGCGTTGTATTTGACTGCTCGGCAAAATACCAAGCAAGTCACTCAATGACCTGCTGCTTAATGGCCCGGATTTGACAAACAATCTGTTTGGAGTCCTGACGAGGTCTCGACAGGGGACGATCGCACTAATGGCGGACATCGAATCGATGTTTTACCAAGTCAGGGTATCTGAAGTGGACTGTTCGTATCTTCGCTTCCTCTGATGGCCCGATGGCAACTTGGATAGTAACACCGAAGAGTACCAAATGGTTGTTCACTTGTTCGGTGCAGCTTCGTCTCCATCATGTTCGAACTTCGCCTTGCGCAAGACAGCTGAAGACAACAGTCAACACTTCCCAGAGGAAGTTGTTAGCAAAATTTCTTCGTAGACGATTGTCTCAAAGCCTTGCCGTCAGTCGAAGAGGCCTCGCAACACGCAAGTGACCTGCGGTCTCTGCTTTCGAAAGGTGGCTTCAGGCTAACAAAGTAGATTAGCAATAGTCGCGAAGTCCTGGAAACTATTCCTGAGGAGGAGCGCGCCAAAGAAGTGAAAACTCTCTGCCCGTTGAGAGAGCTCTCGGTGTTAAATGGTGTGCGGAAACAGACACCTTTGGCTTCAAAGTGGACCTCAAGCTGAAACCACCCACACGACGGGGTATCTTTTCAGTCGTCAGTTCTGTTTATGATCCCCTTGGTCTAGCCATACTCTTCGTGTTCCCGGCTAAACTGTTTCTTCAGGACCTATGTCGATTGAAGCTAGACTGGGATGATCCTATTCCCCAGGAGCACAAGGTACGCTGGGAGCGATGGATGGCAGATCTTCCTAAAGTTTGGAAGTTTTCCGTTGATCGCTGTGTTAAACCAGCTGGTTTCGGCTTTATCTCGTCAAGTCAACTGCACAATTTTCTGATGCCTCAGAGACCGGTTTTGGATCAGTTTCTTATCTTCGTCTTGTTAATGGCCAGAGTGCTTTTCACTGTTCTTTTCTGTGTGCCAAGTCACTTGTGGCACCTCTAAAATCAATTGCTATCCCGCGCCTTGAGTCATCTGCAGCAGCAATCTCCGTCAAACAGGACAAGGTCTTGAAGAGAGAATTAGAGATACCAATTAGTTCCCAGTCCGTCTTCGGGACAGAGCACTGCAGTATTACGTTACGTGAAGAACGAAACGAGGCGTTTCCACACCTTTGTAGCTAATCGTGTCGCTCTTATTCGTGATGGCTCTAAACGGCATCAGTGGAACCATGTGAGTGGTGACATGAGTCCCGCTGACGACGCCTCTCCCGGATTGAAAGCTGACATCTTCCTTAGTCAAGGGCGTTGGTTAATATGGCCGCAGTTCCTTTGGAAGCCCGAACACACGTGACCAGTGCAGACAGAAGCATTTAACGACGTCCTCAATGAAGACCCTGAAGTGAAAATGCATGTTAAAGTGTGCATGTCATCACTAGGCAAACAAAGCTGTCCACTGTTGGAATATTTCCAGAAATGCTCTTCCTGGATCCACCTAAAGAAAGTTGTCAACTGGCTCCTGCGCTATCGAGAAAGACTTCTGAATGCGAGCAAAAACAAAAAGTTAAGCCCCGATGTTCCAAAATATATCACCTTCGAAGAGATCGAGAAAGCAGAGAGAGAAATTCTGAAACACGTACAGAGAAGAGCCTTCCCCGAGGAATTCAACCATCCCGAAAAACCACTTAAGAAGAGTAGTAGCCTGTGCAAGCTTGATCCAATTGTCATTGATGGCCTTTTTCATGTTGGTAGCCGGCTGCGCAAAGCATCATTACCCATGGAATCAAAGCACCAGATTATAATTCCGAAAGAAGATCATGTTACTAGAGTGATTATTGACCATTATCACAAGGCATGCGGCCATTCTGGTAGAGAGCGCGTCCTAGCCTCAGTTAGACAAATTCTGGATTACCCAGGGAAGTGTTCTAGAAACGTGCGTCAGTTGCCGTCGTCGTCAGGCACCACTTTGCCAACAGAAGATGGCCGATTTAACCAGAAAGTCGAGTGCTGGCCGAGAAGCCACCCTTTACATCAGTGGGCGTAGATTATTTTGGCCCATTCCAAGTCCGTCGTGGGCGGAGCCTCGTAAAGAGATATGGTGTGATTTTCACTTGCCTAGCAATTTGCGCCGTACACATAGAAATCACACACAGTTTAGACACGGACTCGTTCCTGTTGGCTTTACGACGCTCTATAGCTAGAAGGGGTCAGGTACGCGAGATACACTCGGACAACGGGTCAAACTTCGCTAGCGGCGAGCGAGAGCTACGTGATGCCGTGCTGGAGTGGAATCAGGAAAAGATACACAACTCCCTTATACAGAAGAACATCAAGTGGTCCTTCAGCCCTCTATATGATTCTCACTCTGGGGACATTTGGGAAAGGTGCATCAGAACCGTTCAGAAATCCTACAAGCTTTGCTACGAGAGCAAATCACAGATGATGAAAGTTTGGCCACCTTTGGCCACCTCATGAACAGCCGACCCATTACCACCGTGTCCAGTGATCCAAACGACAATGAGTCCTTGTTGCCTAACCACCTGTAGTTACTCAAATCAGAAGTTGGTCTTCCCCCTGGTCTGTTTAACAAAGAGGATTCGCTTTCACGTCGTCGATGGAGGCAAGTTCAATATCTTGCTGATCTTTTCTGGAGGAGATGGAGCAAGAAATACCTTCCTCTTGTAAAGCTTAGACAGAAGTGGGTAAAATCCAGGAGAAATCTGGCAGTTGGCGATGTTGTTCTGGTTTCGACTGAAGCTTCGCATCGTAATTACTGACCATTAGGAAGAATCGTTGAGACCTTCCCAGATAGGAGAGGGTTTGTCCGCCGAGTGACAGTGCGTACCAAGTCAGCTGTTTATGAAAGGCCTGTTGACAAGCTTTGCCTCCAGGTTGAGGGAGAAAGCTAAAGTTCAAAGCTCAAGAATAGGGGGATATGGACATTAAGAACTAGAAGCCATTTAGTTGATTTGCACCTAGTCTCCTGTTAGCATCGTTCGTTAAGTATGCTTCTTGAAACGTACTGATACTTAAGGTTTAGCAGTTGTTAATTATAACTTATTAGATGTAAGTGACTCGCACTTAAGGGCCGGGATGTGGAATGTAGCACTTTAAGTATTTTATTTTCGTTCATTAGCGTTCCTTCGGGAATATATTTTTGTGTTTCTTTCCCGCGCGTGTAGTAAATTTGCATGTTCTTTATTATTCTGGTTTTAAAAGCTTTCGCGCGCGCGCTACAGTTTTCACTTCGCTGTTGATGTTAACAAGAGTAGAAGGAGTAGAAGTTGTATTATAACTACACAGAGTTACGCTTTCGTGGCCTACAGCGCCAATACAATTTCAGACCTCTCTCCTCATTGAGCGTTTGTAAACCGTTGCTGTACATGGCTAAGAAAGGATTCGCCTTTTGGCAGTTACATAAGATACTTTGAAAAGGTGATACCAGCAATAGATAGCCTGTTATGTCGTCTACACGACTAAGTTAATATTATAGGTTACATGTGCAAATTGCACCACTGGGGACCTATGACGTCATCCAATATGGCGGTTTTATAATTACAGTTTTAAACAATTCAGTTTTAAACAGCTGAACATGTAAAATATGACTTTATGTAACTTAATGTTGCGTTATAACTGTTTTAGGCCCAGGAACGTACAGAGCCTTAAAGCTTACAACTTTTTAAGGAATATAATTTAATAGTACTTTTAATGTCAGAACAACGCAAAAACCTAGCTGTTTTCTTAAAATAAATTATGTTTTGGCTCTGTCCTTTAACAAAACATGCATTTTATAACAATAACCTTGGGAATAATGGACAAATACTGTCACAGACATGTTAGCTCCATCTTTAATCTGTGGTCAAAGTTCTTATACGTATGTATGAAATATATAAAGATGTCTTCTAAAGGAAGCAAAAGGGACTGTACGTATTACTGTCATTTCTACTCGTTCTTATCACAAATGTTGCAAATTCGCTTGGCCGTAATGTGAGAGTGCTTATTACAGACTTTCCTGTGGCAGGAGATGCAGCTTTGGTTTACTTTGTTAGCAGAATTTTTCTTAGCTTTGTAGCCTGTACCTCTCCCTTCATAGATACACACATGGCACTTTCCTCTTTTGGTAGAATCCAATTCGGGGTCTGCTTTACTGGTAACTGGCTCTCCCAGACTACTCTCCATGGCCGCACAGACAGATAGTGGGAGCCCTGTGACCTCTTCTTTGCGACGGTTTAATTGTGGCAAGACCAATGACTTGGCAACCTCAGACAGAAAGTAGCGGCGCTTTCTTGTTCCTTGTCTTGCTTTCCACTTTGGAAATGCTTTTTGCCAGATAAGAAAAGCATTGAGGGCACCAGGGTGGAAAAACCTAGCTTGCCAGCAACAATTTCAAAGAGCTACGATGGTTTCCAGGTCTCTGCACGGGTTGGCTCCAAACTATCTTAGTTCTAAATTTGAAAGGTGAGAAGTCGCATATAACCTAAGGGATTCTGAAAATAAACTCAATGTTCCATTACAGCGCACAAACTATTACAAAAACAGCTTCAGCTATAGTGGCGCCATTCTCTGGAACATTCTTCCTTGTAACTTAAGGGAAGCAGAGTCCCTTGGGCAATTTAAACGATTACTCAAAGAACTGTAAGGTACGGCATTCGTGGAAAGCAGCTTTTTTATTGAAATATTTTTATTATATTAGTATTAGGTATTTTTAAAGCTGACGAATTTTGTACCGTGGATAAATAAAGATTTACTACTACTACTACTACTTACTACTTGTACTTCCCTTTCCAACTTGAGAGTTTAATTACTTTATAGCTCGTAACAACCTGCAAACAACACCTCACTTCCTTTTAATATCTCATACTTGTACCGGTCGATTTTCACCAAATTTTCAGAAAAGGTGTCTTAATAATAAACGAACACCTACTAAACGGAGAGATGTGCCGGAAAAATCCCCACGCCAAAATCTCCAAAAAACCTTAGGGGGTGGGGGGTGCATCCACCCCCCCCCCCTTGTACGTCAGAGGGTTAAGTAATTTTTGGAAAGGAAAACCTCCAACGCTTTGGGGATGACTTCTTCAGTATTTTTATGACAAGTAGGGGCGCTTCGGCTCTCGATATGCTTTAATACATTTCGAAGCTTTAGTAGGAGCCTTAACTAGAGACGATGTCTCCTGCACAAACAATAATAACCGATTGAGCAGCAGACAAATGTTTAGACAAACGAGTGCAAAGCAAACCAAACGCCTAAATACAAGCTAGGCAACCAAAACCACAGATGGTCGAAAGTGCACGCAGACGCTCGCTGCCCAGGGTGGCAGCAAAAAGGAGTTTCACAAGCAACGGCAACAACGCCAACGGCAACGTTAATTGAAAAACGAATTAATGTTCAACGTAGGAATCTCCGAAGAATTTAGATTCATTTAGTTTGTCTTCTTTGTCAGTAATATTCCAAACAGAATATGCAAGACAGCGTAGAAGCCCTATATCTAGGATATATTATTCATTCAAATAACTTGTTTCCTGCAAGCGTATCTGCACAGTATTGTGTCTTCCATGCGTCAATAGAAAGCCTATTGAAGGTAGATTCGTGAAAAGAAAATTACGATTTGGTGGTCCAGATAACCTAAGTAGCTCAACAGGCCAAGATAAATTCCCTGCGTAGTCGATCCACTTGTAAGCGCCATCTTGAGTTTCGTTTCTAAATTCGTGATCGCAAGCTCAGACATGCACAACTTAAGATAGTGTCCCTAACACAAGTCAGCCATGGTCTGTAGTCTCCTCTGCTAACTATAAATCAAGGGACAGCAATGTTTTCGAACAATTTCTCAGTATGACTCTGCTCGGACAGTCCGTGTCCAGACCCCTAAAGCCTGACCGGACGGCTGAAAATGGCAATTTAATGCCCTATATTTTGGATAGACCTCTTTAGGGGCTAGAGTAAAGCTAAGTAAAAAATAGGTCCGCAATGCGTACATATGTGGCTTACGAGTCGCCTTGCTTCTAACATGTAATTGAAGTGATTCTGAAGGGAAGATGATAAGCTGGAATTGGGTGGTAATAAGTCAATTGTAACATTTGGATTAAATTGACCACAGGTTACATTGAAAATCTAACACTGGACAATGGAAGAAGTAACTTTCTGGATGTTTCAGTCAGATGGAAAGTATGGATTGACAGTATCTCTCCAGAGATAAACACTTTTTCATATGATGGTCAATAAAAAAAAATTAGAATTGCCTCTATTGACAATTGTACAAATGGTTAAGGATTTTCCAGGACCCTACCTTGATTTACATTTATATACCTCCAACCAAGCAAAATGTTTGTGTTGAAAACTATGATTTGGGTATAAACACATAAACGCCAAACGTGGAGAACTTTGAAAACACCTCCAATCCAGACATTCACTGTGTATTACTAGCTCAATGGACCTGGGCGAAAAAAATGAGAGAGCAATGGGGAAAAAGACAAGTGTTTTCACACATTTTATAAGAATTTCGATAATTTTATTCTCTGTATACCTGAACATTCATTTTCATTTGTAGCAGTTAACACAGTAATTATTTTTCTACAGTAGGGTTGGAAAGT
>JAEMPF020009098.1:19852-22352 GCA_022496165.2 Catalaphyllia jardinei | reverse complement strand
AGGAGCGCCGATAAAATATCCTTTTGTTTAGTTCTGTTTAAGCCACAAACTGGCGTATTCTACAGAAAAAAAAATCCACTCTAAATATTGATTTGTTATATCTGAGTGAACGATAAATGTGCACATTGTGATAAGCCCTAATAACATTAGTTGTTTCTAAGCTTCAGTGTCCATGACTGAAAATACTGGATAAATGAACACATCGTTCATTATCATTATCATTATCTGCCCATGCCATGTCCGCCCTTTTACCTCCCTCGAGACAAAGTGACCATGCGAGTGAGCTTGTGTTTATAATTTGCCATACCAAATGAAATTAATGCTCTTACTTAAAATCTTAAAACTTTCTTCCCGCTAAGCATTGGAGCGTTTTGCTCATAGCTGCGTTGACTGCCTACAATTGTAGCCTATGGGCAGACGTCCACTTGTATTCCGCGTGAACTAAAGGAAATAGTACGCTTCTGCACATACACTGGCGGAAATACACCAGACTTCTGACGATCGTGTCCTGCCTAACAGTTACCTCTGGTAGTAACAAATAGATCTAGAAAAATCTAATGATGAAGTTAGTTGTGAAAGTGGATTATAGCTTATGTTTCACGAGCTCGATGTAAAGGTTAACCTTTAATTAAAACTAAATTAGAGATAACAGGCTTTCCACTAACCTGGCTCTGTTTTCAACATATGAATGTTGTGCCGCTAAGCACTATGAACACAAATGATGTAACAGAGAATTAACCTGAAGTGTAAATTTTTTTAGTGCTAATTTAACCCATAAATAACCCACTGGGCGTTAGCCCTAGTAATGGGAACCACACGAGGTAAAGAAAAAATCTTTTGACCTCGGTGGGAATCGAACCCATGACCTCCGGATTAGATCTACCGTTACTCTGCCGACTAAGCTAGGAGGTCGGACAGAGAAAGTCGGGGTTGTTTTCAACAAGTTACCCTGACATAAGCCTGCGATTCAATCAAAAACCAGCAATTGGTCAGCGTTCGACTTAAATAGAACACGTGACCTCGTATAAAATTTAGCCCGCGATATGGTCACGTGATACTTGTCAGTGGATAACTTGACTTGACAGCTGTTAATTGATCATAACCTGATGTCATATATCAAAAAAGTACACTGTAAACCAGCACTGCTTGTCTCTGTCAACCTATTATTTGGAGCATGGCCGCCATCTTGCGCGACTCCACCGTCGCCGTCGTCGTTGTCGTCGTCGTGCATACGCGCCCACGAGCAATACCACTAGCCATGATCACCATGAGAAAATCAACTCATGGGTTTCCTTTTCTTTCCTTCACGAGTATGGGGCTCCCCTTGGCGGCCCTTGGGCCGCCGGAGCTCTGCTAATAAACTTTTTATACATAGAACTGTTGCCAATTTCAGTGATAGATTCTTATCGCAGATGTCATATTTGTCCTTGTACGTTCTTCTTCGGAGACGCCGTAGATTTACCTCGGAGAAAGCTATGTTTGTCTAAAGACATTTCTATGTATCTTGCAGTTATGTGATCGAGCTTATGTTTCACGAGCTCGATGTAAAGGTTTATTCCTCTTTTTGGTTGTTCTAGAACTGCATGATTCGAATGTAGACTATTTTTTGTGTTGTGTATGACATTATTCGGCTTGGTCCAGGCAAAAATCGGAAGTGTTCTGGATGCCTTTCACCTGATTTGTTGACAGCGACCTCTATACGTCGCTTATTTTATCGTCATATCTGAACGACAAAGTATGCGTTTAGCTCTTGGCCTGGTTTGAAAGGCGTCTTGAATTTCTTTTTGGATTTCCTTTCCTTTCTCTGTAGCTCGCTGAAACTTTAAAAACTGCTTGCAGCACGATGTCTTGCAGACAAACAAGTTATTGTTCTTATCGGTAGTTGAAGTCTATATTAAATGCAGATTTTACAATTTCTGGGAAATTATGGCTACTTTTCCCCAAAATAGGGTTCCTATCATCAGCAGAGCACAGCGATGAACATGTGAAGGACTTGAGGCTTTCATTTACAATTTTTTAAGCGTTTCCTCCGCTTTGATCAGTACACTAGTTAGATTTACTGTCACATCCTGGGTCTTCGCGCAAAAGCTTACGTCATTGACATTTTGCTGCAACTCAAACAAAGTAAAAAGGAATGTTGTTCGGATGTGAGTAGTCGTTTCTTTGGGGGAGCGTTGCCTGAAGTCCTAAAAAAGCGACTGCAAAGGAGACTATATTCCAGACGGATGTGACGGCTGCCTGTGCGTTTACAACAGTAACACTTCCTCACAGTTCCCCAAATAATAATTGTTCTCTCTACTTTTCTTCAGTCCGCCATTTTGAATTATTAGGCAGGTTTCCGCTGACCACTCGTTTCCAGATTCCCGTTCCCGATTTCCCGTTCCCTGTTCTTCATTCCCCGTTCCCTGTTCACCCTTTCCCGTTGCCCGTTTCCCGTTGCTCGTTGCCCGTTGCCCGTTCCCCGTTCCCCGTTCCCCGTTCCCCGTTCCCCGTTCCCCGT
>JAEMPF020009098.1:0-19842 GCA_022496165.2 Catalaphyllia jardinei | reverse complement strand
CGTTCCCCGTTCCCCGTTCCCCGTTCCCCGTTCCTCGTTCTCCGTTGACGTGGTAATTAGACACTGCTTAAAAAACACTATAAAAGCTCTTGAGATATGATCGTTGTGATCGCTGCAAAAAACGTTTAGCAATCACACTCAAGCAATCGTTGTAATGAGATAGATTTTAGCTCTATCTCAACAATCGTTGCAATAAAGTGCCGGCAGTTGGAAGCGTCTTTCAACTTTTTCTGTGCCGATCGGAGCGATAGAAGCGATTTTAACGAAATAGAAAATAAAGTTACTTACTTACTTAAATACGTCTAGCTGTGTTTTGAAGACGACCTTATTAACAGCAAAGTGCTAAATTCCCGGCTAAATATTTTTTTGTATTGTCTAAAGTATTGGAGGATCAAAAGAAACAAAACAAGTTTTCACTTCATGTGTACAATATCAGTTGATGCCAATTGCCAGGACAATTTAAAGTAGATATAAAGTAACGATTGAAGAGGAAAACAATGTGAGCCGAGTGTTTGTAGCCGAGTAAGATGCATTCTTGGCTCACTTACCCAGTGATCTTTCGTAGGCGGGCAAAGAGTAGCGTGATGTGTGGTCAATTTACTGGGAATAGCCAAGCCACAGGTGTCAAACCCCCTCTAAAACTGGCCAAATCACTACACAGTCAAAGATGCTAAACTCCTGATGTTGGTAGTTCCTATAACCACTATATTGCTTGAAGTTGATCTGCAGGTAAAAATCACCAGAGACTTTTATATCATACACTTTGATAACTGGTTTGTGGTGTTTTTACAAAGGTTCGCATTTACTGTGAACGTTAATTTTAGAAAGAGGATGACTAAAAGATGCTAATATTTCTAGACAGATCTTGCGATAAAAAAAAAACATTGATCTGAAGTTTACTTGCGACGAGGGAAACGAATTGACCTGAAGTTGTCATAGCACAGTAAACTAGTTTGACTAGACTTTGGACTGCAATTTTTTTTTGCAACATATTTCGTAGTGGCTGCCCTTAAGGGGAAGTGATCAGTAAGCCTCTTACAGTAAGGTAATGCCCTGTTCTTTTAACTGAAAAAAATTGGTTCGGTAATTTAATTTTTAATATTGACTTTTAATCTGCAAGGCATGATTCAGCTTTTAACAGGTATTTTACCAAAGGGGGAAACAATTAAAGTGACACAAAACCTTCTCTCGCTTTGCTATCAATTTGGTTACACTTCCCTGTTTATGTAATAAAAAATCGGGTTACCAGAGTCGTTTCTGAGTTAAAAGCGTTCAAATTTAAGGTGCTTTAACCAGTTGCTATGGTAACCATTTGCGCCACCAAAGTGGCCATATATTAATTAAAACCGAATCGGTAAAGCAAAAAGGTCGGGCTCGTAATCAGTTTCGTTTTTCTCCGCCGATATCAAGATCCTCCCATCTACAAACTTCTTTATTTATAAGGAGAGTTACAAATAAATCTGAATAACGAAGACGTGAAAACTCTTACTTTTGACATCGGCTTAAAATTATAACGATTGCTGAGCGTTGTAAGTGAGAAGTCTCTCTACGAAACCAAGGCTATCCTGATCACTGACTTAATTTAAGTTTTATTTACTTATTTTAGATGTTACTGATTAATAAGAAAAAAATAATGTTCTTGACTCAGGTGGAGATAAAATTTTAGATAGTGTCATCAAATAATTAAGAAACTAGTAAAATAGATTTACCCTTTGATAAAATAAACCCTCAGTATATTGTTCTGCTAGATCCAGCAGACATCACTCATATCTCTGGAAACCAAACAGTGAATGAAAATGAGGAAGTGACACTTAACTGTTCAGCAAAAAGGATGCCAACACCAAGAATTACCTGGACAAGAGATTCTGACAACAGTTCTGTATCCTTTCCTTTGACTATCACTGGTAAACAGGATGAAGGAGGCTACAGATGTACTGCTGACAGTGGTATTGGTAATCCAGCAAGCCAAGTTGTCGAAGTTATTGTTGAAAGAGAGTAAACCGTTTTTATTTAATTTCCAAATAAAAGTTATAATAGCAGCTTACATAATTTTCTGTTTCTTCAATAAAATATACTTTAAGTGCATTGCTCTAGGGTAGAAAATCATATTGAGTGCCTAGTTGTTACAAAGAAAGCTAAAAGAAGACTGCAAAGTTGTTCAAGCTAAGGACTGCTTTTTTGTCATTCGTCTCTCCTCTCAACATTTCAATTCCATTCTTCGCCTTTTACTCTTTAATTGATTAAACTTTGTCTATATAATTTTATATAATAACCCAAGTTATTGCATTTTGGTTCTCGCCTATGATCTATTAGAGGACAGATGCACGGTTGACGTCATCATTACAAAGTTTTCCCTCTGCCGTTTTAAAATGGCGGAAAGTTTTGACATATAGGATACTACTTTACTTGACTGGGTAAACGATAAGGTACAAAAAAGGCTTGTCGAGGCATTGAACAGGTTCGAGAAGCCAGAAAACGAAAAATAAAGCCGATTCTTTTAGAAAGTAATACAGAAATAATTTTCTAGGAGCCTAAGTTGGCAGTCGAGCAAGACTAAACCACCCACAAACTTGGCCTTGCTAAGCCTAGGACCATTACTTTATCTCGAATTTAACAAACCCAATAAACAAAATGTTTCTGAGATTAATTTATTTAAAAAATTCAACTTTTCCCAGTGTCAAAACAACTGTTGACACACTGATTGAGGTCAGGAATGAAACATCAAAACATCTCTTCTTAAAATCGGTAAAATAAAATACATAACCTTGCTTCCCGATGCGAATGTTCCTGTCCGTTTCAAGGAACAGCAGCGAGCTAAGTGTCGCTAACCACAGCTCACGGTCAACAGTATCGCAGCTAAAATGTGTCTCCGACACTATATCAAGCTGATTTGAGAATCACCAACCACAGAAGACAAAAATCGCCACCGTCATTTACGCTCCTTTCATTCAAACCTCGAATCAAATGGCCTCTAGGTTGACCGCAACCACAAGTTTTCCGAGGGTATTTTATCAACTCCTGTAATTTTCAAGGCAACGTCTAAGCTTTTCGGCGCACGGGGCTGCTTCGATGACAAAACTGACTTGATTTTTCCAGCATTTTCTCCAAGATTTGAAGATTTCGCATTTCAATTCTGCTTTCACTGTAAGTTTTCGTTCAACGAGGAGCGACGCTCGAGTTCGCTCGAGTCAGGTTTGACAGTGGCGTGATTTTTCTCGACCAATCATAATTCTTTGCTACGCATAGCAACCAATGAAATTGCTTCATTTTGTATATCATAGATCACGTCGAATGGCTATTTTTCGTGCAAAGGCGGGGCAAAAGGCCGGCTTTCGCCTTATGTTGAAATATTTTGACACAAACAAGGCTTTTTGTTATTATATAAAACAAATAGATTCCATGTTGCCGTGCGTCTTATTCAGTAATAGATTACAGAGGACGTCAAAATGTGGTAAGAACAGTGACACACTCGGCTACGCCTCGTGTGCCACTTTTTTGTTCTTACCACATTTTGACGTCATCTGTGATCTATTACTGAACAGACGAACGGCAACATGGAATCTATTTGTTAATTGCCATATTGCATATTTCTGCTAAATATCTTAAAATCTTTGTTATGCACTTTTGAAAAAGGACTTATGGATTGACGCTATTAGCGCTACTATACACTCTTACCAAAACAACGGCCTTTCATGAGTAGGTCTCAAAAGCTTCCTTTCGGCAACGTTTTTTTGTTGAATGTTTTGTTACTCTCAACACCGCAGCTGCTTCTTCTCCTAAAATTCCCCAAAATCACCCAGAATTTACGCAAAACCGCCAAACATTGGTTAACGAGATAAACAGAGGGATTTAGCGTTGCTTGAAACGTGACCTAGATACTGGAAGAAAGACAATGTTGATCGACACAAAAACAGTCTTCATGCTTACCCCCGCCTTAAGTTGTCTGACGACAGTTTTCAAACTTTTTCAGAAGGGACCACACAGGGAGAGAGGTTGGGGTCTTAACCTTAAGATAAATAAAAAAAAAAGTCCTTAAAGAACTACGCAGATTTTCTTGTGAACTGAATTCTTTACGTTGACGGGAAACTAAAGTCCGAATTATGTGGACTGTTTTAGAAATAAGAACAGTAAAGCGACTTCTTTCCCACGGGGAAGAATGTGAGCAGATAGTGGTAAACTGGATGTTAATGTCATGGCGAAAATGTAGAAACTAGGTAAATTTGAAATCATTCTTCAACACGATTGTACTAAAAGGTCAGTACTAATACGGAAAACGCGAACACGAAGGAATTGAGACTGGGGAGACTGGGGAACAATCTGTTGCCATGAAAAGACAAAAAAGAGAGGCAAATATGCTTTCCATCCACTGACGAGGTGGCTAATGCTCTCGAATACAATGCGTCTTATTTCTTGACCGCGCTGTGTTAAGAGGCAACCGGTCAACGTCTCACCAGTTACTTATTTATAATGTCTCCATTTAGCACCACTGTGTTTAATACATACGACACTTAAATGAAGGTATTATTATTAGTATTATTATTATTATTATTATTATAGACCTTTACTTTCACTATTCGATATGTATTAAGTTGGTTTTGTTTCTGAAAGCAAAATAACAAATAGCGATGCTCAAAGTTAAGGCGGCCATGTGTATTGTATTGCCTCACCCTCCTTTGAGTCTCTGGCTAAATTATTGGAGGAATCAGTTGCTGTTGGCCTCAAAAAGCTAATGATTGAGAGTTTCGTAAAATCTTGTAATCTCTTAAATATATGTAAGTGCTATATGTAATCTTCAACTCAGTCTTTAATAAATGTACTGTTAAAATAAAGTTATTACACCTCTGCAAATCCTTATCAAATCATCTGTCATTTAAATTACCGTTAAGTTGCTCCATCGGTAAAAACAATTGAAACAGCGATTGTCGTCGAAGGAGAGAGCTTGGTACTGAAATGTGATGCACCTGGAAAACCTGAAACGGCATTAGCATGGACAAAGATTGGCAGTTCTAAGATGCTATCTAATGCATCATCACTCACCAATGTGAATGTAAGCAGACCTGGAACTGATAACATGATCCAGTATCAGTGTACAGCCAGTAATGGAGTGGCTACACCTGCCACAGCTACTTTAACCATCAATGTTTACTGTAAGCAATCAGAAAATAACCTTTAACTTTGATGATACAGATTATTAGTTTGCTAGTTTGAAAGACTCCATTGAAATACTATGATAGTTAGAAAGTAATGAGATGTTCTTCTTTGGTGTACCGTGAAATAGCGTACGATTGAGCTGATTTTTCAGTGTACAAACCTTTTTTTTTTAATAGGTTGTGCGCGGTAATGGAACATTGAGTTTATTTTCAGAGTCCCTTAGGTTATATGCCACTTCTCGCCTTTCAAATTTAGAACTAAGATAGTTTGGAGCCAGCCCGTGCAGAGACCTGTAAACCATCGTAGCTCTTTGAAATCGTTGCTGGCAAGCTAGGTTTTTCCACCCTAGAAGTTTGAGAAGGTGACCAGCATCTACGTCATAGCTTGAGTAGATCAAAACACGGGCTGCTCTGTTTTGTAGCTTTTGAACCTTATTCCGTAAGGTTATCCCACAGTTCCCCAAACAATGTTGCAATAATCAAAGTGTGGCTCTATTTAAAGCTTGATATATTAGTTGTAAGGTCGCCTGAGGGACAAGGTGCCTTATTCGTTTTATGGTCCCAATACCAGAAGCGACTTTCTTTGTTACTTTCTCGATATGGCCATTCCAATCAAGTCTGTCATCGATGGTCACTCCAAGTGATTTTACAGTAGTGACATGGCTAACTTCAAAATCATTAATTGCAAATGTCGGGGACTCTGTGAGAGTACTTAGCCTCTGCCTAGATCCGATAAGCATAAATTCGGTTTTAGTCATATTTAGAGTAAGTTTGTTTGCTCTCAGCCAATTGTGAACATTTTCTAAATCTTGAATTGGATGCAACTGAATATTGTCTACATTATCACCTGCGTACGTAAGGTGGGTGTCATCAGCGTACATCCTCGGCTCACAATTTGAAAGACAGTTTGGAAGATCGGTGATGTATAACAGAAATAATAATGGACCTAAAATCGTCCCCTGGGGTACACCGCAACTTAACTTATCAAAAAAAGAAAAAGAAAAAAAAAAAGCTTACGTCATTGACGTTTTGCTGCAACTCAAACAAAATAAAAAGGAATGTTGTTCGGATGTGAGTAGTCGTTTGTTTAGGGGAGCTTTGCTTGAAGTCCCAAAAAAGCGGCTGCAAAGGAGACTATATTCCAGACGGATGTGACGGCTGCCTGTGCGTTTACAACAGTAACACTTCCTCGCAGTTCCCCAAATAATAATTGTTCTCTCTACTCTTCTTCAGTCCGCCATTTTCAATTACCAGGCAGGTTCCCGCTGTACACTCGTTTCCAGATTCCAATTCCTGGTTTTCTGGTTTTCCTGGTTCCCATTCCATGTTCCCCGTTCCCCGTTCCATGTTCTCCGTTCCCCGTTCCATGTTCCCCGTTCCCTGTTCCCCGTTCCATGTGTCCCGTTCCCAGTTGCCCGTTGCCCGTTGCCCGTTCCCCGTTCTCCATACTGCATGGGTTAACTTACCAGATTGAGGTTACCACTACACGTGCCACATGCACATCACGCTGTTTGCAATAGTTCAGTTTTGAATTGGCCATGACCCCTGAATAAAAGCACTGACAACGCATTTGTACAGGGTTAGCCTCGACCTGAAGTAAAATATTCACAAATTCCAGCGAGAAGATGATCTGTTTACAGCTCTGTGTATTGTTTAATTTTCAAATTTGTGGCACCTTCCCGCCGGTATTTATGAATATTGTTTCAGGTCGAGGCTAACCCTGTACAAATACGTTGTCAGTGCTTGTATTTAGCGGTCATGGCGAATTCGAAACCGGACTATTGCCAGGTCATACGTGATATTGTTCTCATTTCCAATGCTGAGAAGGAGCTAACAGCTAAAGGTGGCTGCCAACGGCTTCCAGCACTTCGAGCGGTTATATTTTGACCGCCGATCGATACTAACACTTTTCATCAGGCGATGCTGCAATATACATTGTAGGTATCACACAAATACCCAATCATTAGTGATCAAGTTGTGGTCATCTTTAGGAGCAGTAGACTACTATAGCAAATTACAAACTGTTAAAAGTTCCGGCCTTAATAAACGCTTTAACTGCCCATATTTCAGAAACAGCTTGGTGAAACCCATTTTCTTTAAATAATCGAATGATGATAAGCATGACCACAACTTGTTGAGCAATGATTGGGAATTTGTGCGCTACCAATTAATGTGACCACTTGGAAAATTTTGGTATAGTATATTCGTTCGTTACTGCGAAACTACTGGAAAGTGCTGGAAACTGTTACCAACCACCCTTACTTAATTATAAAAAATAGGTTAAAAAATACCTTAGAGACATTTTGCTTATTTCTAAGATTCCGCATCGGTTAGCAATCCTGGAAATGAATCATTTCACGTGGAACCTGGAACGGAGGTGAACTTTTCATGTCTTGGAATGGGAAATCCAACACCAATCGTGACCTGGACGTCTGCAGATGGTGTTATAAATTGGATGTCAAATCTGAATAACGTGACTTTTACAACAGAAGCCTATAGCTCTGGGTCATATCTATGCACCATTAAAAATGAGTTTGGGGAGGCTTTCAAGCGTTTTTACCTTGGTAAGTAAGTGTGAATATTGTTTTGCTTATTGAGCAGTTTGATTAAGAAATTATCATCATTTATTTTATGAAGGGCATTATGCCATTCCTTTGGTTTTCTGTGTTTTAACCAGTTTTAATGCAGGAGTTCTGTTTGTTACTCGGTCCTTCCTAACCTGAGTATCAGGCCTTTCTTAGCAAGAGGGTAGGGGTAAGAAAAAATTGCAGAGAAAGGCCTGACACAAACGTTTTAAGGTGGCCGAACACAGTTTTGAAGTGCCTATGCCTAATTCACCACTACTTTTAAACTATTTATGCTTTGGCGCCCGTTTTTTTGGAAGAGTCAAGGTTAACAACAGAAATATTTATTCTCGTATTTTGGCCAGGGTGTGTACTGTTGCCATTTAAAACAAATCCAGTCATTAGATTTTTTTTTCATAGTTTGCCCACTACGAATTGACATTAAATCCCTTCTTTCAACACTGTTCTAATACAATTTTGACATAGGCGAGTTTCGTAATTCGCCTTAAATCGTTTTCTGTATTATTACAAATTCCCTATGTCAAGATTCAAATTTTTGGCGATAGATCACTCACGTGGTTTCTAAACTATTTTGCTTTTTTGCCAAATTTCTTGGTATTCTGACGACTGGATCGTTAGAAATCGCCAAGTTTCTGCAAAAGCAACCGATCTCAATTTTTCGAGCAACTAAGCATGCGCTGCATTTAACTGTGTTCTTTCGATATGAAAAATTCCGAGAATTGCTGGGTTCTTTCTATCGTTACTTTTTCTAGCATACCTTTGTTATAAAAGACTAAAGCCATCAACACACTGCGTTCAAATACGAAGAAAAATAGCAAAGATAGAGCGGGCATTGAGCAAATAAAATGATCGCTGTACCAACGGCATATATGTTTGTTTTTGCAATCCTTGTGCACGCGCTGAATCGCATCAGGAAGAGCGCGTACGAAAACTGTGTTCGGCCATCTCAATTGGCTTATGTAGAAAATCCAAAGTCTGGATGTTACGTACGCTGATTGGATAAATACCTCTTACTAACCGAGCTCCTTACCGTAAGTTACGGACCGAGTGTTTTCCTCTTTGATTTATGGCCAAAGCGCGAAGCGCGCGGGCCATAAATCGCAGGGGGAAAAACGAGGATCCGTAACTTACAGTATGGACCGAGAAGACGAGGTTAGTAAGATATTTATTATATCTCTATTGTGTGTCTGACGAGTTCGGAAACGACTTTTATCCATGAGGAGCAGCTTCAAATTTTTGAATCAGGTCGAAAGCAGAACAAAGTCAATTTAAAATCGATTTTTAGTCGTTACCACTTTTTACCCCACAATTTAGAGTAAAAGAAAGTTTTAAACCTTTACTTGCTGAATAAGTTAAGAAATTTCGGCGATAAATCCCACAGCAGTTTGGCAACCCAGACAACTTTAAATTTTAGCGGTCCGTGCGGGAGAGTACGGCCCGCTAAATGGACCAATAACTTAGAGATATAATAATACACTTTATTAAATTCTCAACCTCGGATAATGCAATTCTAGCTTTCTGATTGGTTCACTGTATCTCGGTTACCAGCGATTATACCTAAGTTTGACCTTATATGGAAATTAATGCGGCAAATGGGGCTTGGCATAAAATTTTATGTGGGAAGCCAAGTTCCGTCGGCAAAAAATTGGATGAAATAAAACAATTTCGATGAGCTGTCTTCAGAGGAAAAACAAGCAATTAAGGACAATCCCATCCCAGTAACAACAAAAAAGCCATAAAGTTCAGAATGAGAATATTCAACGGTACGTACTCGTTAAGTTTCCCTTAAAAGCTATAAAATTTCAAACATCAACATCGAGATTTTACGCATTCACGAAGATTACGTAACAATAACAATTTTTACCTTAATGTTACTGAATGGCTTGCTAGTCCTGGTGGCACCAAATTTTCGAAACCGATAGAAGAAATGTCAAGCGAAGAACTGAATGTTTTTCGGAAGAGTTCATCAATGAAATCCATCTGAGAGCCGCCATTGATCATTTCCTTCGCTCGCACCCGGTCATCAAACTGTTTTCCACTATCTCTGATCCCGCTTTTACTGAGGCAAACAAAGCATTAGAGAATTTGCAAAAGACCTCAGATAAACAGGCAACATTGCCGGCCTAATAGAGCCCATAGAAACGGTCAGAAACCAATTTCCAATGAACAGATGAAGAAACTGTTCGACAGCAGTGAGCTCGGACGGACAGAAAGCAAAAATGCCGCAAACCTACAGAGGACGACCTAGTTTTACCTCAGTCGGCTCCTTTTCGGCTGGCCACGACAAGAGATTCAACGCCAACTAACGCCAGCAATTCTCTTCTTGCGAAAAATCCATCCTTTTCAAGGAGTTGAGTATTTTGATGAGCTGAACCGAAGCGTCGGCTCGAATCTTTACCAACCACAAAAAACCATCAGGGTCTCGGAGATTCTGAAGATGAATCCGATACTAAAATATTTTCTGTCCCTGACTCTAAAACTGGCCAGCAACAATCTCCACATATCAAGCTCGACGAACTGATGCGAGGGCAGCCACAGTATTAAGGGAACACTAATAGTAATAGAGTTCTTGTCGAGAATAATTTTGACACAACGTCTTTCACATAGCGATAAGTTTTCCGCAGTACTTTCAACTGTTATGTGCAAGTGCACAATTAAAACTCTTCTCGATGACTCAAACTTGAACGCTTTCCAAACTTTCTGATCAAGATTGAAAATCCTTCGTTTGGTAGACGTTCCTTAAATTATAGATGATGGCAATTTTCGTTCAGCAGACTCGCCGGCTTCGCTTTCAAATTTTCATTCAATGAAAGTTTACAAACGGCGCGCATGCCATGCGACTTCCAACTTGCTGTTGTTTTTGCCACATCAACTTCCGGTCGTTTTGTAAAATTAAAAACCGGTTAAATTTAGCTCTAATTCCCAAGCATACAACCGCACCGAATTTAATAAAACAATTATTCCATTCGCGCTTGTTGGATATGAGATGGTTATAGCCAACTCATATCCAACGCGCGCTCATGGAATAATTGTTAAATATATGCAACATAACTACCGGAAGTGAAAGCGTTTCGATTGAAAGTAAATTATTTTCCGTCAAGCTCAGAGTATTGGTCAGGAAACAGAGATCTCTTTGTTAAAGCTCTTCGCTGAGCTCCTTCAGGTTTATTTTCACAAGTGCTGCTTTTTGCCGCTTCGTCTTTGGAGTCACTCAAGTTGCGAGATCGCTGCCCTTAAGCAGGAATTGAACCGCTATCGAAGGAGTTCGTGGAGCTCTTGAAATCCTTCGCCTCACCGAGTGCCCTATCGCGTACCCGCCTTGCCACGAGGAGGTGTAAGACTGCAATAAAGATCCTTGTGTCGGACATTTCTTTGGCGGGTCAGGTTTCCTCCTCCTTCCTTCAAGCATTCATTTTTTTGCTCGTTCTTACACCACGGCAATTACACCACGATAATGACCTTAAGGAGGTTGTTTCGTTACAACCCAGTGTCACGTGGTACAAATTAACCAATCAGAAAATCAGAATTCATACACGGTATGAAAGTTGAATAATAATATTGAATAATGGCCTGATTTCGTAACACGATTTTAATTGATAGGTCATCAGCTTAAAATTGAGCTTAGTCATTCTTGTTGTGACAACCTTTCTTGATAACCGTAGCGAGGTTGTGAAGCTGACATTTCGGGAACTACCCTTTGTCAAAGCAACGACCAAGGGCTAACGGTAGAAACGTCAGCTTCACTTTTTGACTGTGGCAG
Source organism: Catalaphyllia jardinei (assembly GCA_022496165.2). Taxonomy (NCBI): domain Eukaryota; kingdom Metazoa; phylum Cnidaria; class Anthozoa; order Scleractinia; family Caryophylliidae; genus Catalaphyllia; species Catalaphyllia jardinei. The sequence continues at coordinate 8,347 of JAEMPF020009098.1, read as the reverse complement.
TAAATTTACGTTTAAATTATCAATAAATACCGAAAATAGCTCAGTGTTTCTTTTTCCGAGGACACAGCCCAAGAGTTTCATTAGAAAATATGATCTTGGTAGAAGTAATGTAATGGTCTCATTTGTGTTGTTATTGGGTGTGGCAGCGTGACTGCTTATTTATCCTTGGATTTCACTCAAAACGTTAAGATCCTCGACGTTCCCCGTGTTCTGAAAAATGCAGCAGAAGGCAACAGTTTGGGTGACTTCCAAGTTGATCCGGGAACCATACAAGCAATTTCTGATGAACAGCTACCTACTGATTTACCAATCAGTACACAAGAACCAACAAGTACGCAAAAGAACTAATCTCTGTTTTCTTTAATATATCTTTGCTGCAGATACAATATTGCCGTTTGACAGAAATTATCACTCATGCTACTCGTCATTGTTCTTTAGGGTAATTTTTCTCGCAGTGTTTTTGGAAAGATTTCTTACATTAGGATGAACATACACAACACTCGTATCAAGACAATGGGGATTGGGGGGGGGGGTTACTAAGAATAAAAGATTTTAACTATTATATCCGTTAAGCAAAAGTAAAAAAAAACTTTCTGTTTTAAAGTAATCTCATCCAGACTGCAAGATTTTGGAATCAAGTGTATATCAGTGAGCCCATTTATGGTTTAGTGTATATAATATTGCTTTTGAAATAAGGAATCATTATTTAAGAGATAATAAAAATAATAGTAAAAATGCTCAAGTGTTTCTATCGGGTTATAGAAACACGATTGGAAGTTTGGAAGAACGACAAATGCTGTGGGAATACGAGCCGCAGACGAGTGTTTGCACACCTTTTTCGAGTTCTCCCAAACTTTCACGGGTGTTTCTATAACTAGATAAAAACAAGGAGTACATGTTTTCTACTTCTTTTAGAAAACACCGCGACGAAAAAAATGAAAACAACTTGTTAACTTCGATTAACAAAATGTAAATTCTCTTTGCTTGCGCCATCACTACATCAATAGCTCGTGCCTAGTTTTGTATCTCGATAGAGTTATGGGAACACGATTTTTAACCAATCAACGCGCGTATTTTCTTAGGAGTGCTTTTTAAAATTCGTTTAGGTTTATCCAGACTTTTGAATCAACAAAGAGTATACCAGCGTTTATTCTGAAGATGATTGTTGCGAGAGTATGTCATTGGTTTTTGAAGTAAAAATATTACACTAGGTATTTGATTCTGGAAACTTATGTACATATTGACTTTCGGCGTTATCATTTTCAGGCAATATGAAGACGTCAGAGGAGCATATAACGTAAGGAATTTTATTTGTTGTTTAGGGTTACTATTTTTTGGTTTTGCATTATTGGATAAGTTTCACATTCACAGCTAATTACAGAACAGTAAGAACCCTTGTAAAAGACCCTGGATTTTTTTAATTTAGCCTAAACAGGTTCTTATATAAATAATACTTAAAGCAAATTTAGGCTACCAAGGTTCTTATAATAGGTTTTTATATTTTTGTATGAATTTCATTAAATATATTATAAATATTATCCCATAATACAATATAAATCATTTCTGAATGGTAAATACAATAGACATACAACACACTACTTAAGCTTGAAAGAAAAAATGTTGTCAAGTTGCCTTTAAATGTAATCAGATGATGAATTCAGCAGTTTTACCTTTACACTTTTACAGCATCTCCACTGATAAGAACCTAACTTGAATTTTAGCCTTAATAGGTTCTTATGTGTAGGGAGCTAAAAATGAGAATTTTAGCCTAACAGGTTTTAAAAACCCAGGTTGTTATACGCGGGTGTCTACTGTATACCGACAAATAGATCAGAGTATTCTGACAGCAGGAGGACAGCATGACAAAGCTTAATACTGTACTGTGGATTTTCATGCACTAGAAGAGTCGGGTTCAATTCATCACTCTGATGTACAAGCAACTTCATTTCTTCCTAAAATTTCCGTGATAATATATGACATGAAAATTATTCTTGGCCCAGCAGATAGCGCCCAATTTACTGTAAAAGATGACGTATTTTTGCCGTTCTAATAAGGTCGCTATGCCAATGTCAAATGTCCAGAGAAACAGCTGACAGATCAGAAGTTTCGCGAAGAATAAACAAACAGCTGCTACTTGGCCCCAAACCCTAAATTGCGAAAAAATCTCAAGGGGCTGTCATTCCTCCTCTCCTCTCCTTTGCACATCCAAGGGTTACGATACCATCTCTTAAAATGTCCTTACTTAGTATCTCTATGTACGAAGTTTCTCCAGGTAGTTGAAAACAATATTCTTCATCTCCTCTTCATCAGAATGAAATAACCTTGAGGGAAGTTGAGCCAAGTAATCATGTTCCAACTAACTCCACCCAGTCTCGCTCAGATTACATGGACTTAACAGAAGCAACCACAGACAATTCCGATACACGTGATGCTCAAAGTGCTGATTATGCGCCTCTTCATCCATCAACACGTTCTTGGGAAGTTGCACGTCACTATAAAAAAGACAATTGGAAAAGGTGCTTTTGGTCAGGTTGCCAAGGGAACGGCAATGGGACTCCGAGACAGGCCTAGAAAGACGATAGTTGCTGTTAAAATGCTTAAATGTAATTTTAGTTCTGCTGTTACTTCCAGGGCCGTCTAAGAAAGTCTTCATATATTTTCAAGTTCCGTATACTTTAGCGGACCGACAGTTACAAGCTATTTGTCAAGTTGGTTTCTGAATGGTTTTGAGATAGGTGTTTTCGTCAACCGTTTCAACAAATATTTGCTGAAGAGAGGTGATCCAGCAATTTTTTTTTACTAAAAACACTTTACAGTTGCTTACAGCTATGGTTTAAGTCTACCAATGTTTCCTTGTTTAGTGTTTGTTGTTGCCGTAGTTATTGATTTTGGAGTGTCAGTAATAAGATACACAAGAGTTAATTGGACGTAATATTGACGTTCAAATCCGAGTTTAAAAATCGCCACATAAGATAAAATGGCGCGTGCTTGTTCCAACTATGGAACACAGCTGTAGTATAAACCTTTTGACTAATTCAAAACGTTTTTCTTTTGCAGTTAATTCCCCTGAAGCAGACAGGAGAGATTTGCTTTGAGAACTTGACACAATGAAACAACTCAAACCACATCCTCACATCATCAAACTGATGGGATGTGTCACAGAAACTGGTAAAATGTTTAATTTAAATTGAAATACCCATATTGTGCACGTGAATTGGAGATTGACGGTCCTGTCAAAGAACTCCATCTATTACATTTTAGACTAGATAAATAGGCCATTTTCGAGTTCCCTTGTGCCTCTGTTTCAAAGCGAGTCTAAGTACGAAACAATTCTTATGAAAACAACTTCGATTTGCATAAAAAAACCGTATGTAAAACTCATTTTCATATGAAAGGTTTCCCACTTAGACTCGTTTTGAAACAGAGGCACCAGAGAACTCGGAAATGGCCTATTGATGTATTGTGCTGTATTTCTGTCGAATTTCGGTTTATATGTTACATATCGAGCATCATTGTTTTGTCGTTGATTTATACTACTCGAACCCCTTTAAAATTATTAATTTTTTGAACATTTTGCCTTCCTTTGCGCAGTAAAACGTAGAAAATGGGAAAAGATCACATAGAATAGGGAAGTTTAAAATATTGAGCGTCAATGAAATCCCGTTTCGGGGCAATCAGAAAAGTATTAGGGTCGGCCTTTCGGGTCGGAATAATGCCGATTCTGGTTTGTTTACAAGAAAAATTCGAGCGATTTCCGGACTATCAGGGAGACTAAGCTCAATTTCTCGTCACGTACGGATGTTTGCCTAAAAGACCAGCTAATTTCGAAATCTACGTTATATTTGGCGCGTTTTGATACCAAATTTGTCGGGGTTCGAAAAATTTTGCTGTCGGCCCTATGGCAGGGAAGTTTGGGAAGTTCGGTTTAGTAGCTCTGTTTGTATCCTGCATTGTCTTTGTGGCAGAAGCCCGGGTAGCCTCGCAGCTCCTACAAGCTCTAAATTTCATTGGCGGGGATAGAGTTGCAGAAGCGGCAGCTGATCATGAAAGCACGAATGAAGACGATTTCCGTGGATGTAGCCGTGGCGATAAACCATTGAGGAAAACAACAGGTAAGGCCCAAGTATTTAAACCATAGAAAATTCGGTTGATTTCATTCGAGGATCTTAAAAACCGGTCATTAAAGTAATTTTATTTTGTTTCTTTATTTACTCTGATTTATTTAGCTATTCTGATCTTTATCAAAAAAATGACCTGAATGGGAAGAGGAAATTTTCGAATATCTCTATGTAAAGACTGCAAAGCTGGCCATGGAAAATGTTCATTCTTTCTTCTAAAGAGTCTTCATCGGGATTATACACCTTTTCAAGCCGCTCAAAAGGAACATTGTCCTCATCGTAATCACGCCACCTGTATCCTTGTCGCGACCATAACGTTTGAAGTGTACCTTAACTTTTTTCCTCTCTTAATTAACCTCCACAATTTCGACCGCACACAGTATGTTATCTTGCAGTATTTGTGATCTGTTGAAGGCAATATCATTTTTTTAAAAAATCACAGATTTAAGCAGTATCGTTTGATTTTTTTTTTGTCTACACAACTGTAGTCAACATTTTGGAAATCACACGGAAGAATATACTTCATTCCAATCCTTCGCGAAAGTTGCGCCTTGTTGTTATTTATACTATTGAACTAAACATTTATTGAGCTGTGACCTAAAACCTTCTGGAATGTTGTATTTCTCATGTAGTATTCAAATTTAGAAACCTTGTAACAATTCCATTTAGTTCTTTAGAGAAGTTTCAGCAAATTCTGGGTGTACATGTGTAAGAGCGTGAGTTTTGTCCTTAAGAGGGCAGTGAAAAATGTAATGAAGCTTAGTGCTGTAATTCAAAGTTAAATAAACCACTGTTACCAGATAATTTGGTTTTATCAAGTGAGTTGATAATGTGAATTAGCCACCGTAAAGAGATTCAGAAGCTGACGTTTCGAGCGCTAGCCCTTCGTCGGAGCGAATCGAGGAATTGTGGGTTGTGTGTGGTTTATATACAGAAATATGGAGCTACGCTATTGGTTGGTGCCTGGCAACGTGAAAAACAGAATAAATTAGTTGAATGAAAAGCGTTCGTTGATACCGTGAGGATTAAGAGTGACGATTTGAGTGACGACTTCTGTGTTTCCTTGATGTAGGGAGAGGCCGCAGACTGTCATATGTTGCGTAGAATGATTCGGCAGATTAAAGTGTCTAGCGACCGGTTTAGATGCGTTTTTGTCGTCTTTCTATACGTCGCGAAGATGTTCTCGAAATCGGCGAAACAGGTAGACGACTAATCGACCTCAATAACCATATCGACCTCCGTTACGAATCAACCTCTATTAGTCGTGTTCAAATTGTGGCAATAGAGCCCGAAAAGAATCGAGTATGATATCAACTGATCGTGCTCGGTGACGGACCAACCTCAGGTTCAAAGGATCAGTGATCAGAAGAAGTTTTTGACGACCAAACTTAAAATGGATATTGATAAAGATACTACCAGAACAGAATATCTCTTCAGTAGTAATTAACTGCCTTACATCTTAATCAAACAGAGCAAAATCGATGAGAAAGTTTACGCAAAAGAGGACAGTGTATCCTCGTTCGTGTGGAAGTTCAAAGACACAAGTGCCATTCCAGTTGCAAGCCCCAGTCACAGGATGGGAACTTACAGATGAAGGGGCGTGTGCAAGGACGGCCACCTCTACCTCCAGCTCGAGTCTGCAGTCCATCCGGTCACCACAAAGGCCAGGTAAAAATAGAATCGGTAATTCGCTGATAGCTTAAATAAGCAGTTGTCAGGAAGTAAACTAATGCGAATATTTTGGAAACACGAATATAAAATAGGTGATTAATAAATGAACTAGTAAACTAGTTATGTTTTCCCTTGACAGGATAATCTTGATGCCGGAGAGAAAGTCGGAGACAGTAGTGCACACTCAAATTGTGCGATTAAAGGAGGGGGAATTGATTGGAAACGTCAGCATCCAGGGCGAGCGAATGGAGTCAGAATGACTGTGATATAACAGTCAAAATTGTAATAACGTTTTTCTTTGAATGAAAATCACACCACCATACAGTCGAATTAGACGAATTAAACACAATTAATTAAAGTAAATTTGAGTTGGCAAACGGAAACAGGGCGATTTATTAATTTCCAGTTTTAGATTGCTCAGTAAAGGAATGAATCGATGACTGAATGAGGGTTGACTTAACAAGGGAGAAATATTTTACTAAACTGGATAGTCTCTTACAGTGACAAGCTGCAGAGAGAAATTATTTGTAATCATAAACATTAAATTGATACATAATAATCAGTATCAGTAACGTGACAATTGCAGCGGTTTCCATTTGAGAGTGGAAAAGTTAAATCACTAAGCTACACGATTGATTAAAAAATTCAAGCCTCTTCTTCATCCAAAAACGGTGATAAGGAGAGAACGTCTGATTATTTAAGATTATTAACTTGGAATTATAATATCTATTACACCCATTTTGGGATCACTGCTGATCATCGCAATTTGACTTTTTTGCTTAAAATTTCATCCTTTCTTTAATCCATGAAAACGGAACTGAATTAACACCAACCTATCAAATTCCATGACTTAACATTGGGGCCCCCCCCCCCCCCCAAAAAAAAAAAAAACGTGTGGTTTTCAAATGGACAATTGAACTTCCTTACTTGCAATTTTGGTCGGAAATCCCAATTGTGATTTCAAATTGAACTCGCGCGATTTTGAAATCACGCGGATGGTTTCAGACCAAATTGCACTCCACTCAGTTAAATAAATAAAACTGAAATCATGCAGAAAGATCACAAAAGTGTGCCTATATGCCTTGGATAAACAATGAAATTGAACAAGGAAATAAAACACAAATAGCGGTTGGGAATATGATAAACCAATCGCAAATTGAAGGCTCACACATTTTCGCACGTAAGCGTTATAATTTTGGCAGTAACCAATCAGGGATTTTCTTGATTACGAGTCTAAGAAAACTAAGCTTACCAGTAAATCGATAGAAGATTTATCTAAGGCTTTAACTTCCTTAAAGCTCTAACTGGTCATCTCATCTCTCGCCGCTTTTCGTGTTTTATTGCTAACGAAACCTTGATGAACCAAAAACAGCAACCTAGCTGATTTTCAATTCGGATGAAAAGTGCTTACAGAGTACTTAAGAGTACAGACAAAGTTGAATGGAGTTTGACTTGCACTTGACTGTAGGCTCTTATTTGACTAGTGCCTGCACTAGAAAATTTCTCATAACTCTACACCTTAGTTCTCTTCTTCGTTACTTTCTTTTTTCTATTTTTTTCTCCTGTCTTTTGGGGCCCTGTTGTCCTTCCTTTTCCTCTTTTGTTTTACATCTTCCACATTCTGCCTGTCAGTTTCTTCGGCTGTATCTGCTTCTTTCTCCTCAGACCCTTCATCTGTTAAAATAGTTATTCGCAGGTGTAACTGACATCGTTCAAATAAGAGTTGAAAAGTCTGTTCAAAGTTTTGTACCCTCGTCATTTCAGGCAATAGAACACAAGTTTATAGGCTGCAAATGAACGATAGCTGATTGACCAATCAGAGCGCATGCATTGACGTGGTTATTATAGAATCTCTTGTAAGATTCATGTTCAAATAAAAAAGATGAATACCTACCCACTGTTGTTTTAGAAAGATCCACCAACCCTTGGTAATTCCCTTTGAAGGAAACCTGTAAGGAAAAAAGAGGGAAGGGAAGTATGTCACTCAAACAAGGCCTGTCTGAACTGAATGTGTTCAGATGGGCCACGTGTGAGTAGCATACTCCCCTGATTGCTACAACTGTTTGCGATTTAAACATAGATGTCTTCCAGTCTTTTGAAAGCCATTCAATCACTCGCTATTAAAGTTGAAAAAAAAAACCAACCACCATTCAATTTATATTGTAACTGACATTTTAAAGCATTAGTTTTAGTATTAGCATTTAAGCCTTACAGTTATAAGGTTATAAAATGCCAGCTATAAGTATAAACTAATGGTCGATTGTGTCAATCCAAAGCTCATAATCCATTCCGAATGTTTTCCTTTGTAAATTGAAAATGTTTTTACATCTGAAATTTGTAATTTATCAGTTTGAAAACATACCAAAAGATCTTACAGCCAATAACATAAGTAAGGACCCTATGTGTTTTTGAAAGTTCATGCCAGGTGTCATAGAGGTAAAGTCTATCTTAGAGTCACTATTATTGGTCTCCGTAGCCTATTCTCAGTTTGCAACCTCCTTTGTCAAGGTTATGTTCCTAAGAGCCTGGACACAAAGGTCCTGGCTCACGAAGAGCCT